>CATIWM010010613.1:0-43475 GCA_949671775.1 Mallotus repandus | reverse complement strand
ATTAGTATAAATGAGTAATTTTTATATTTTAGTTGAAATTATTGTTAATTATTATGTTTTGGACAGTTTTTGAATAATAAATAGTATTAAAATAATTTTTATGAATTATTTACTATTTTTAGCTAATTATTAGTAAATTCCGAAAAATATATGAATAATAATTTTATCTATTGTTTTTAAGTTTAAGTGAGTTTTCGGTTATTTTTGTTATATATTTTAGCAATTTAAATAATTATTTGTAATTAATGCTATTTAATTGCAGAATTTGAAAGATTATATTTTAATAATGAAATTTAATTATAAATTAGGATTTTATTATTCATTTTGGAAATAAATGTCTTTTATGCTTTTTATTATGTAAATAAATTGATATTGGTATTTAAATGAATTTTTATGATTTTTGATGAATTATTGGAATTTATATTATTTTATTGATTGTGAATTGAGTTGGTTCTCGGTTGGGCAATAATTATAGTTTGGGGGCCCAACCTGAGAAAATAAATTGTGAATATTTAGAAGTGTGTTTGTGTGCAGGAACGACTCTATTTTTAATAGAGAAATGTCTATTTTACAAAAGAGACTTTGTCAAATTTTTGGTAGATTTTTTGTAAAACGTGACATCGGATCAATCATAAGTTTTGAGTTTTAGTTGAGTTAGGTCCTAAATCGAGTCGTTCTTTAGAAATCTCTAAAGTATAAAATTAGAAATTTATTTCTAATTATTTATTTATTATTATTTTCTTTTAACCGCACCGCGAGCCAGGCCTTCCGGATCAAGCCAACCGATCTAGAGTAGAGGAACGCACACCTGTGAGTTATTATTATATGTATGCATGACATATAAAATTATTATTTGGCATCCATATTTTGAATAAATATGAATTTATTATTATTTATTATTATTTTATATATGCATACATTTATATTTTATAAATATGATCATACATGCATATATATATTTTTATAAAAATGTTTAAATGTAAATTTTAATTTCATAATATGGATGCGTATATTTATGATGAATTATTTATTTATTTGGAATAAAATATTTTTGGAGGATAGCCGTAGAACGTACCACCTAGTGGGTTACACTACAATTGTTTTGCAATAGTACGATAGATGCTAGGATATGTTTTATTGATTGATGATTAAATGATATATTGAGAATTGTGGTTGAAAAGTGTGACTGCTGTAGCTCGGTTGTCTTAGTGTCTCGGGGCCAGTCATGCTAGCAGTAAGACTGCGGGAGCTCAGTTGACTCAATGTCTTAGGACCAGTGCACTGTCAATTTGGAAAAGAAAAATTTTTTGGTGTTTAAGTGAGCCTTTTGGCTAGTGAGGTTCAACTATTGAGGTTGCGGAAATATTAGGATTCTGCTCCGATCCCTTAGCAAAATAAATTATGAAAAATATTTTTAAACATCTGTGTGGATTGTATGTATATTTATATAAATATAAATATACGAATATTATTATTGATGCTTGTGTGTACGTGCATTAGGTTACATACATATATATAATAATGATTCACTCAGTAAGGTCTGACCCCCCTCAATTATTTTTCAGGATTCTTCTCGTCAGACATCTACTAGTAGTACTCTTCGCCGGACTCTTTCTTCACCGGTCAATTTATGTAAATTTTGAACTGTCACTTTTCTTGTATTTTATTAGACGCTGCAGTAGTAGCACATTTTGTTGTAGTATTTGATTTTGATTTAGACTAAGATTTTATATTTGAATAATTGTTTGAGAATATTTTATTATGATATTATATGAAGATTTCTTTATGTTATTAAGAGTTTTAGTTCTAAGGTATTTATATATATATGTTTGATGTTAAATTGTGTTTAAGGCTCGCTACAGATTCTGGATTAGTGTGAATTCCCATTTCCTAGCGCCGGTCGTGACTCTCGAGTTTGGGTCATGACAGATGTGTTCCCAAATGGTTATTTTGTGTGTGATGATCATTTCATGCATATGTTTGACATTAATTCAGTGCAAACTAAATCATTTAATTTAGGTACATGTGATAACCTCAAAACGTACTTCTTGCTTCTGACTTAACTCCTGATGAGAGAGAAAAAATGAAAGAAACACTAAAAAGAAGACATAAAGTATTTGCTTGGGGTTACGAGGATATGCCTAGGATTGACAGAGAGATCATAGAATATAGAATCCCCACATATTCTTACATCACACCAGTAAAACAAAAGAAGAGGAGATTAAGGTCGGAATGGGCTCTCTTGATCAAAGAAGAAGTAGAGAAGCAGTTAAAGGCAAAGTTCCTCGAGGTAGTAGATGACACTCAGTGGCTGGCTAACATAGTTCTGATTCTTAAGAAGGATGGAAGGGTCAGGATGTGTGTTGACTATCGAGACTTGAATAAAGCATGTCCGAAGGATGACTTTCCTTTGCCATATATCGACACCTTAGTTGATACTGCCACCTCTAGTGCAATGTATTCTTTCATGGATGGCTTCTCAGGGTACAACCAGATTATGATGGTGGTAATTGATAAATTGAAGACTTTTTTTACTATTGAGTGGGGCGTCTATTGCTATTTAGTCAAGCCATTTAGGTTGAAGAACACAAGGGCCACTTATCAGAGGATGGCTACCACATTGCTACATGACATGGTTCACAAGGAGATTGAGATATATATGGATGACATAATGGTGAAGTCTCCGACGCAAGAAGAATAATTTGAGGCTCTAGACAAGTTCCTGGCCAGAGTAGAAGAACACAACCTCAGGCTTAACCTGAAGAAGTGTGTTTTTGGGGTGACCTATGGGAAGTTATTAGGACACATCGTCAGCCATAAAGGCATAGAGGTAGATCCGGATAAAGTTAGAGCGATCAGAGAAATGCTTGTACCAAAGAACGAGAAAGAGGCTAAAGGATTCATTAGACAATTACAATACATAAATAGGTTCATAGCCAAGCTGACCACTATCTACGAACCCATCTTCAAGCTCTTCAAAAAATAAGCCAGTTGTCTGGGATGAGAAGTGTCAGTAGGATTTCAAAACTATCAAGAATTATTTGATGAATCCTCTGATTTTGCAGCCACCGAGACCAAGTAAACTGTTGATTCTCTACCTCACCATCCAGAGAGAGGCAATAGGCGCAATGGTAGCCTAGGAAGGTGATGAAAAGGTCTAGCACGTAGTCTATTACCTGAGCAAGAAGCTTCTACCATATGAGTCCAACTACAATCTCGTACTAAGAACATCTCTAATAGTGATTTGGGCGACCAAAAAGCTCCGACATTACTTCCAATCCTACAGGGTTCAAGTGGTTTAAAAGCATGACCCTCTCAGGTATCTCCAGCAGACTTCGTCGCTTATTGGGAAATTGGTCAGATGGTTGGTCTTGCTCACTGAGTTTGACATATACTATGTGGTTAAGAAGGTAGTGAAAGGAAGAGCTATGGTGGATTTCTTAGCTCAAAATTCAGTAGATAACGGACATGAATGGGAGTTGGATTTTCTAGATGAGCACCTGGGGGCAATCGAAATCCAAACATGGACAATGTACTTTGATGGAGTGTTTAACAACAAGGGAATAGGTATCAGTATAATTCTGATCTCTCCAGAAGGAGAAATGATCCCCAAGGTGAAGAAGTTAGAATTTAAAGTCACTAACAATCAAGC
The DNA here is from genome assembly GCA_949671775.1 of Mallotus repandus. Taxonomy (NCBI): domain Eukaryota; kingdom Viridiplantae; phylum Streptophyta; class Magnoliopsida; order Malpighiales; family Euphorbiaceae; genus Mallotus; species Mallotus repandus. Next base: position 39,823 of record CATIWM010010613.1, on the reverse strand, counting down.
AGAGTATGAGACCTGCATTTATGATTTGGAAGCTCTTCGGAATGTTGGGGCAAATGCGATTATGGTATATGGAGACTTAATGTTAGTGGTAAAGCAGATCTCCAAACAATGAGAAGTCAAACAAGATAACCTGAAGTTGTACTAGGATTATGCGGTTACCGTTTTATTATCCTTCGCTTAGTGCAAGTTTGTGCATTTGCCACGAGAAGAAAATCATATGGCAGATGCCTTAGCCACCTTGGCTTCAACTGGGAAGGAGAGAAACAGGCAGTAGTCAAACCTCTCATTCTAGTAAAGTCCTAAACTCCCATTCATGAAGAGATTAGGATAATGCTGATTGACCCTACAAAGAAGCCCTGGTTTTAAGATTTACAACAGTATCTAGGAACGAGGCGATTCCTTAATAACGCTGACAGAAAAGAAAGAATGTCCTTGAGGATGCTATTTCAACAGTTCATCAGCCAAAACAGGATATTGTATAAAAGAATACCGATATGAGTATACCTCAGATGTGTTGATGAGGCTGAGGTTCGAAAGATTATGGAAGTGGTTCACGAAGGTGTATGCGGACCACACATGAACATAACAGTCTTAGCTAAGAAAATAACTCATCAAGGTTATTTTTACCTAACCATGGAAGCAGATTGTGTGAAATATGTAAAGAAATGCCATAACTATCAAGGATATGGTGATGTAAGCCATTTGCCTTTGATGGAACTTCAGGGATTAATTGCTCCGTGGCCATTCACAGCTTAGGGAATCAATATCATCGGGGAAGTGAGGCTAAAGGCATCCAACATGCATTGGTACATTATGGTAGCAATCGACTATTTCTCTAAATGGGTTAAACCATAATCATTCACCACAGTTGGGTCGAAATAGATGGTAAGATTTATAGAGAAGAATATAATTTGTTGATACGGGTTGCCACACCATATTATCTCTGATAGTGGTGTTCAATTTAGAGCTGAGACAGCTACTTTGTTCAAGGAATATAAAATTAAGCATCATAAGTCCTCTCCATATCGACCATAAGCTAATAAGGCCGTGGAAGCCGCAAATAAGAATATGAAGAGAATTTTGGCAAAGACACTAGAGAATTACAAAGATTGGGTGCATTACCTACAGTTCACATTATGGGGATATAGAACCAATGCTAGGACTTCAACTGGAGCTATCCCGTATTCTCTGGTGTATGGATGTGAGGCAGTATTACCAGTAAAGGTGGAAATTCAGTCTATACGGGTTCTTTTAGAATCTAAAATTCCTGAGTATCAGTGGGTAGAAAGTCGGCTAGCACAGCTAACATTGTTGGATGAGAAAAGAATGAAATCCATGTATCATTCGCAGCTGTATCAAAAAAGAATAGTCTGGGCTTACAATAAGAAGATTAAGCCAGGGAAGATTAAAGAGGTGATTTGGTCTTAAAACTTACTAGCCCAATTATGACTGATTCGAGGGAAAAGTTTAAGCTGAATTGGGAAGGTCATTACTTGGTCAAGAAACTGTTCTCCAAGGGCACTGCTATCATATTCGACTTAGAAGGGAATGAATTTAAAGAGCCTATCAACCTCGACAAACTGAAGAAATATTTTTTTGCAAAGTCTCACTAAGGAGAAAACCTCAAAAGTGGCTACCTAGGCAGAAATTAGAGACAGAAAAATAAGAAAAAAAAGTCCTACTGGATTAAAAACCTTAAAAGAGGGGATCCAGGCAAAAATTAAAGACATGTAAAAGGAGAGAAAGAGAGAGAGTGAAAAATAGTTAATTGAAAAACTTACAAGGGCAAACTAATTAGCGACAGGAGATATGTAAGAAGCAAAAAATGTATAGTTGCTTTGTGCTTAGATTAAATAGAATGGATTGCCTTCATTATTGTTGAACGTTGCATTAAATGCTCATTACACATTATTTAACTAAAAAGGAAATTCCATCCAACAAAAAAATGACAGAGACTAAATTACATAAGTTAATTTCGTCTTCTTTTCTTTTCAACCCCTTAGGCACTTAATTTCATCTTCTTTTCTTTTCAACCCCTTAGGCACTTGATGCCTATAATGCCGTTGTCCTGCTCTTCATAATAATTTCATCCATTTTTGTCTGTTGCAACTGAACCCATGCTTTATACTGGTCGTTAGTGGACTAATCTCCGTTGTAGTCGATATACCTCTGAATGGTCCTCCAAGGCCAAGTCGCAGCCAGATTATCTAGGAAATTTTGAGTAAGAGGCCCCGGCTCAAACTCATGCACAAGTTTATGGATTAATTATTTCTATCTATACTGCCTACAAAGTTATGCAAGATTGCAAAAGGTAGCAAAATGAAGGCCAATTACAAGAATACAGTAAGTGTAAGATCGAATGGTCACATACCACAACCTCCACCATGGGCACATCCATTGGATCAGAGTATCAGGGAAAGTGGATAACCAACTCTGAACATCTGTTGGAATGGGATGAAGTCTTCGAGTGCAATAATACTTTGCTTTGTAATGTGTGATATCTCTGGGAGGTTCAAGTAACCTCAGTTTTTCTTAAAATCATGCCTATGCAGATTATAAATGCAGAAAGTAAAGAATTACAAAAGAAAAGGGCAGTAAATGGAGAATAGAAAGAAAATAAACCTCTAGTAATAAAGGACTTCTAGAGAATCGTCTAGTTTCAGCAAAGTTGTCTAATCCAATGATGGTTTCACCCAAGATAAGAGGAAATGGGTTCAAGCCTGCCTCTACTTGGTCTAGAATATGTAAAACCTTGGAATCACAGTTACCGAAAAGGGAAACTAGCAAGAACATAGCATAGAGGTAAAGAGCAATTATCCGAGGCCAATATACATCCTTGTTATCTACAAATGCTATGACTTCCAAAAGAGAGTTGATGAGGATTTCATTACTGAAGATGTGAAAAAGTGAAGACTGAGGAGAGAGCTTGAACGATTGGGCCATCTGATATTGAATGAAATGCAAATCCAGAGTTTTAACTGAAGGAATTGCAATATGAAAAGCATAATTTGTCTGAGAGCCTAAGATAGCTTCAAACTCCTCTGGAAGGGAGCATAGCTCCACAATGCTGAACCTAAAGACATGTTTCCGGGGATCCCAAAATTGAGCAAGAACATGAAGAAATGAGAAATTGATCTTCCTAGCATGTAAAGATCAGAAAACGGATAGATGAAATGGCTCCAATTTATACCAAGATTCACCATCCAAGCTTTTCAAGATCGTTTATCGTTGTTTCAAACTCCTTTCAGTCATTTTGGGAGGTTTAGGGTATATTTCAGAGAGAGAAAAGAGAGAAAATGGCAAAGCTGGAAATTGGGGGTTTTTAGAAGAGGCTTGGGATTTTAAAGCTTTTGTAGAACCGTTGATGAGACGATCACCTCTTAGAGGAGGCGACGCCTCATTTCAAAGAGGCGATCACCTTTTTAGCAGGGATTGAAGAGGCGATGCCTCTTTAAAGAGATGAATGCCTCTCCACTAGTGAACTAAAAAGTTTTATCTAGAATTTTGGTGTAACTTCAGTCGCGAGTATGAAATTCGGTTGTATATGCATTCATACAATCAAGAACATCAAATTTCTTTAAAACTGAGATTAATTGAATTAAAAATTAATTTTGAAATATTCTATTTGAGCAAAGTCCAAGAAAGTTCCTAAACTTTAGAATTAACAAATGTATTATTCTCAACAATCAAGAGGGCTCCTAGCCTAATGAGCATCTGAATCCGTGCTCTCAGAATCCTCGCCCTTCTCAGCATCACCTCCCTCCTCCGCTTCATAATCTTCATCTTCATCTTCATTAATCTGGAGCACGTCAATTTGGCACTCAAGAGCAGTAATCCTCACCTGGCTCGCTGCATCCTGATCCTATCCAAGTAAATACAAGATGAGTAAATCATGCAAGCATGCATATGTATAAGCATAATAAGAATCCTTACCCTTCATTGTTGGGTGATGTCCAACATATAATCCCTCTAAGTCTCTATCAGCCTGAACATGTACTGGCCTTGTTCTAAAGGAATCTACATCATTAATTAAATGATTAATGTTAACAAACATATCAAGAATGATTCAAAAAATAAGTCAAAGACAAACTTACATAGTTGGTGCCAGCGAGTTCGCCTCTCCGAAGAGGCGATCACCTCCTTGAGGAGACAATGCGTCTTCACTGTAAAGAACAGCAGGCCATTCGCAATCCTTCATCAAAATCTGCATAATTTTGGTTCAATTAATCCTATTTCTAATCCTAGTTGATAAATAAACATCCATTTATCCTAACCCGATGTAATTTTGTAGAAAAAATGAAAGAATTTGGACACTAACCTCTACAGATGCCAAAAAATAAATGTGTCTCTTTAAATGCGCAAGTAGGGGAATTGTATCTCCCTTTGTGTATCCAAGATTACGAGAAGAGCGAATGGTAGGCGGTATGGGATCCCAGTCGAGCAAATTCGACGTTCTTTGAGTGTCCATATTTTGAAAGAGGAAAAAGTGGGAAGGAGAGGAAGAAAGAAAAGAGAAAGAGAGAAAAGAAAGAAAAAGGAAAAGAAAAAGTTTATTTATATAATGAAAGGGAATGGGCTTTCAAAAATGAGCCTTAGAAAGCAAAAAAAAGAAAGAAAGAGAAGAGAAAGGCGAAGAAGCCCATGAATGGCCCAACATGTGGGTGTGAGTCCTCAGCGGAACCCAAAAAAAAATTTTAAAAATTACTTATTCTATCTCTCGGATGTATGCCGTAATCAAATTTGAACGACTGAAGGTATTTTGATCGAAGCATCAACGATAAAGAAGTGTCTGGTGAGGTTTGAATCCCCGAAGTGTTAGTTATAATGAAGTGTCTGGTTGGGTTTGAATCCCCGAAGTATGCGTTGTAAAGAAGTGTCTGGTTGGGTTTAAATCTCCAAAGTGTGTGTTATAATGAAGCGTCTGGTAGGGTTTGAATCCGTAAGGTACGCATTATAATGAAGCGTCTGGTGGGGTTTAAATCCCCAAAGTGCGCATTGTAAAGAAATGTCTGGTCGAATTTGAATTCCCGAAGTGCGCATTATAATGAAGAGTTTGGTCGAGTTTGAATCCTCGAAGTGTGCATTGTAAAGAAGCATTTGGTCAAGTTTGAATCCTCGAATTGGGTGTTATAATGAAGCGTCTAGTCGGGTTTGAATCCCCAAAGTGGGCATTATAAAGAAGCATCTGGCTGGGTTTGAATCCCCAAAGTGCGCATTATAATGAAGTGTTTTGTCGGATTTGAATCCCCAAAGTGCGCGTTATAAAGAAGTGTCTGGTCGGATTTGAATCCCCGAAGTGCGCGTTATAATGAAGCGTCTAGTCGGGCTTGAATCCCTGAAGTGCGCGTTGTAAAGAAGCATCTAGTCGGGATTAAATCATCGAATTGCACATTATAAGAAGTGTCTGGTCATGTTTAAATCCCCGAAGTGCATCTTCTTTTTCTACTGAGTTAAGATCGGGCCAGGAAAACCTGAAATTTACATTAAACTATAATGAGTAATTGATCGGGCTAGGAAAACCCAAGGAGCACAGTTACATTTTCATCTTTCTTCACTAGGTGACATCTTGGCCCATGAAAACCCAAGGTTTACCCCTCAACTATAATGAGTGGCTGATCGGGCTAGAAAAACCCAAAGATCATGGTCACATTTTAAGTAAAAGTTTGACCTCTCGGGTTTGAATTCCCGAAGCTGACGACCCAAGTGAAGCTTGCAGGTCAAGTACGTTGTTTTCACTATTTCTTACTTTTTCAAAAAATTGATTTTAAAAATCTAGTTTTCAAAAAATCAAGGGGGCAAACTTTGGACACCCTTGATTTGAACGGCCCGCAACGAAGGCCCAATGATTAGCAAATCAAAATTTGTGTAAGAAGACCCGAAGTCTTTTTTAAAATGAACTTGAAAGCCTAAACCTAGCCCAAAACCCCTAACCCAAGTCTAAAACACCAAATTTGAGCCCAAGACCATTGGCCCAGGCCAAGCCTGGCAAAGAGGCGATGCTTCTTCGACCTGGGCCTGATGTGACAACGCCTTTTTAGTGGTCGACCTAACTTTGCATTAAATGCATTTTGGCCCCATTACACCCCCAAGTGGACCCACATATCCCTAGCCTGTAGATTTGTGTGTGAAAGGATGACTTTCAAGGTAAAAATGGAGTGGAGAGGATAAAGAGAGTAATGGAAAATGATGATTTCTAGCCCTAGTTGCTTTTTTGGGAATTAAGAAAGGAAAAGAGAAAGGCTTAAATAGAGGACTTTAGGGTCTGAGAGAGGAGGTGAGACACTAAGAAGAGACACCAGAGAATAGAGAAAAAGGAAAAAACACAGCTTGAGAGAAAAAAGAAGAGAAAAGAGAGTGAAAAAGGGTGAAAAACAAGAGTTTAATTAAGGAGAGTTCATTTTCTTGAAGGAAAAGAAGGTTCTCTTACATTCAAAGTACACAAACCCACAAACCAAGCTCTGAGGGCTTAATTAGGAGGATTAAACGTGGTTCATTCAGTAAGAATTGTCTTTTTTAAGCTTTTCGAGCTCTTACTTTCATAAAAAAATTATTTTCTTGGTTTTAATAATTTATTTTCTAATTTCTAGTTCATTGGATAGTATATGAAGACATGATTATGTGAAATATTGATGTATTAATGGTCAATTTACGTTTACTTTGCATGTAATTTGGTTTACTTAGGATTTAAGTAACTTGCGAGCAATTGAGTTCTTGGTGAAGAGGCAACGTATCTTCAAAGAGATGTTGCCCCTTTGCAAGGAGGCAATCACTTCCTAAATAGGAATCCAGGGGGCAAGGCGACGCCTCTTCGAAGAGGCGGACGCCTCTTCGAAGAGGCGATCGCCTCCCCGCCGGAGTCTTGCACAAGTCTGCTTCATTTTGGTATCCTTTTGGTTTATTTTTAGTATCCAATGCGTATATGTTGCCCTATATCTTCAACATTGCTTAAGATTGCCATAAGATTAGGTTTGTTTGAGTAATCAATCTACGTTTAGATGAATATTCATGTTTATTTTATGTAAAATTTATTTATTTCCTTTACATATAAAGCTATTTATTTCAAAACGAAGGTAACCTTTGTTTGTTGTGGATTTTTTTGCAATTTCTAATCACTAACTAATTAGTGAGTTAATTAGTTCTTGAGAGGTTTTATTTGGATTCAGTATCATTGTAATTGTATAAGTTATTGTAATCCCTAATCCTTTCCCCGATTGTCTTGAATGAATGTTTGTAATATTTGTTCTTATTTGTAATAGGTGCGAGGTAATGAAGCATGCAAAATCACTAATGTGCAAACTTGAACTCAAATGTACATGCAAAATGACTAATGTGCAAACTTGAACTCAATTGTAAAATTAGAAGCGCTTGCAATCCACTCAATAATAAGAAAATAATCAAAGGTAATAAAATATAAAACATAAACAGAGGTTAATCGCAAGGTTAGGTGGGCATTCAAAAGCCTATACTCAGTTTCCGAACCCGATATCTGATGACGGCTTCTGGGAACCTTCGTGGAATCCAATTGTCATATAATGTGTCCTGAATTTTATCCGGGTGACGACTCCATCTCCATTTTAGACCTAAGCTTATTATGTATTTTCTAGTAGACCCTGAGTTTGTACAATATCATGATGGTCAAACACTTGGACGCACACTAAACCCTGCCAACTACAACACTCAATAAAAAAACTGAAAAGTTCATATACCAAATTTGAAAATTTTCCATAAATTTTTAAGTTAAAAAAGTTAATTAATATTTAATTGGAGCACCAATTTTCTAATCTCCGATAAAAATAGCATGGATTGGGATTGTCATTCCCCATTAACATAGCATGGATTGGAATTATTTATAAACAGTAATTGAATCAGTAGATATGCTGTCCTTATTTAAGAAAAATATTTCAAGTTTGGTCACTAAATTAGTTGTCCAAAGGTTTTTGCTGTCCTTAATTTTACTCAGATGGAATTAAAATAACTGAATTCAGTTTATTTTGAATAAATATAATAAATAAAAATATTTTAAGAATAAATTATCCTCTGTGTTTTGGTCTAATATACTATTTCATCTTTAAAATTTGAAAAAATATTAATTCATCGATGAGTAACAACTGTTGCAAATATCATAGATAAATAAATATTTTTTCAAATGTTAAGAATAAAATAATATACCAAAACACATTGAATAAATAATAATTTAACTATATTTTAATTAAATTAAATTTAGTGGGGTAGGAAAAATATTTTAATTATTTATTTTTTAACTTATTTAATATTTTTAATAGTGGTTTATTTAGAAAAGGAGGTTTTTTTATGGAAATTGAACAGAAAACAATTTTTTTTTAATAAACTAATTTGGAAGATAATTTTGAATATGATAATTATGAAATTTGAGAGAGTGAGTGAGTGAATAGGAAAAGGGCGGGACCAGCGGTAATAGAACCAATAGGAGCGGCAGAAATGGATGACAACCGAGTGACAGTGACACTGACCGTGACAGGGATTCACACTTGTGTTGTGTGTTAGCTTTTCTTCCAACTTCCGATTCCGGCTTGTAGAGGATTTTTTTTTTTTTTTTGCATCGTCGCAATCGGATTAATGCCATAATTAATTTAATTGGATTAATTAGATTAAAGTTAATCCTCTAAAACTGCCATCAATATCTGTAGCCGGGAATCTCTCGTCTTTCCAGTGTTTCTCTCCGTCGTCTGTTTTCACCAGTACCAACTCCAACTAATTTTCTTCTATTTTTGCATTCTTCATTTCGGGAGGAGAGGAGGTATGCCTTTTCATTTTACCTTTACAATTCTTTACTTATTTTCATCCTTTGCTGGTGCTGCTGTTTTTTTTTTCCTATTTTGGGTTCAACAATTACTGCTAAAAATTGTTATTCTCTCTGAAAAATTCCATGCCTTAGCTTGGAAGCAATTCAATTAGATAAACTGTTTTGTTTCTGGGGTAGGGTTTTATTTGCTGACTAATTGAAGTATTCTTATTAGACTTTGGGATCAGATGCAGAATAATGATGACTCCAATTCTGGAAGCACCCCCTTTGGCCTTGCTACTCACAACAAGTGCGGTAACTTACCCTCACCTGACCTTCACCTCGACCTCGAAAACCAGGACAACCCCCAATTGTCGTCGCCAGATGGCACTGACGCCCCCTTGTTTGGGAATTCTACAGCTGAAGCCAATCCCACATTGCTCAACATTAACGCAATTTCTAATGCCGACTCTCATGTTATTCACGTGGACTCGTGCCCCCGGGATTCCCCAAAAAAGGAGCACTTGTCCAGGACTGAAAGTTCTCATGACCAGTGCAGGTATGCTCTGCGTACTTCGTCCTTACTTACTCCCATTTATAGTCTTTATTTTCCTATTCTTTCTCATGCTTGCCTTGCTATGAATTTAAAGTATCTTGTTCATCATGGACTTTTAATTATTATTGTTTTAAGCCTGGTGGTTTCCATCATGCACTGCATGCTTTAGTTTTGCAGTTAGGTGCTGCTTTTAGTGTAGTACTCCTCGAGCCTGCGAAAGTTTTTTTTTTTTTTTAAATTAGCTCTTTCCATTTCGCTGAATTGATTGTGTGCAACATTTTGCAGATATTTTTAGGCAGTCGAACAGAGTTGCCCAGATTGTTAGCACTGTTCAATAGTCTAAAAAAACTCTTATTGCCATTTGACCGCATTCATCATCCTGATTTCACGCTAGATAAAATAGATCTAGAGCCATTGTATAGGGAATGGCTAAGAATTAAAAAACAATTCTGAACAACATTTTAGGCTTTTAAAAGAATTAAGAGAAATATGCGAGCAATAACCTAGATTGCCTTCTTTGTAATGCTTCAGAGTTTGTCAGCAGGAAAAGGAAGAAGTAATCATAAATCTTGGATGCAAATGTAAGGGTGGTCTTGCAAAAGCCCACCGCTCATGCATAGACACTTGGTTTTGTACAAGAGGATCAAACAAATGTGAGATTTGCCAGTAAGTGACTCCCCTTGTTTGTTCATGTTTTCAAGCACAACATGGTTTTAAAGAATGTTTCAAACTGATTTAACTCTTCTATGCAGAGAGGTAGCCGCAAATGTGTCGCCTCCTCAATCTCAGCCAAGTGTAGGTATTCTTTGCCTGGATGTGCATACATTATGAATTTATGATAAATGTCCATGTATAGCTTCTACCATATTGGTCTACTCTAAATTTGATAAATGCTTGGGGTTTTGGAGTGTGATGTGCTCAATAAGTTTACCATGATCCTCACATCATCTTTGTGTGTCTACCTTAGATAAAAACCTTGACTTGAAAATCTTGCTAAAATAGAACTCAATTTTCCAAAACTAGCTAAATATGGAGTATGGAGATAAGTAGCATGTTTAAAAAACTGGAAAAAGAAACTTGTTGTATGCAGTCATGGAAATACTTTGCTTATAGCAATTGGCATAATCCATGACTCCATGAGCCCCATTGTGTATTTTGGCTTCTGCTAATGTTAAAGCAGTATTTGATCATCATAAGTATGTGACTATCCATAGAAGCCAGGTTGTAACACTAATTTGTGGTTATGGGTGTATCTGTTGTTCATAATCTGAATTTTGTCCCTTGCATTTATGAGGCAGGCAAACTACTGCGTTTGGCGGATTGATCCAACCTTTAGACAACGAGATCCTGAAAGGGTAGGAAGTTAGGATGTTTCACCTTCTGCTGTCATTTTCATACTTATTATTTGAGGAAAATATATTTATTTTGATGACTGTCTCCCCTCATATTGGAAGCAGGGTTGTTTTAGTCCACTCTGGGTGGCATTCTCAATCCTAATTGGTGGTCTCCTCTTGGATGTGCTGATATCCATTACTCTTGGTGTTTCTGCACTGCCTGTTAATATTATTATTGGTAAGTAAACCTATTATTCTGCAATATAGGTCTTTGTTGATGATGTTTAAAATGAAGAGATTTTCTACCATTGGTGTGTTTGGGGTAGTGGGGTGTATATGTGTGTTGAGATTCCTTGTAGTGGTGGATAATTATGTTCTTCTGTTGAACAAGGGAGAATTATGGAGTTTAACTTGCCTTTTTTTTTTCTTTGGTTGGCAATGAAATTATTAATGTTCAAATACAAACAATTTAAATTTGGCTCCAATATTAAATGGTTTTTGAACCCCCTTTTTTTGGAATTTGTAAGGAAGCCTAATTAAATGACATTGAAATTCAAAACAATACCTTTGATGCATGTCAAAGCATCCAAATCTGAGTAAGGATACGTGACTATATATCTGGATATTAAATTCTATCTCCAATCTCATTTTCTATCGAAATTGTTGCAACAAAAAACAATATGAATTAGTTTGAAAGAATTCAACCATGTGCGTTCTATAGTAGAGGTTAGTTGCAACAGGTATATTATGATAATCCAAGCCTACTGGATTATAAATGGTTTATGTACATTATTGATACATGCTTCAGAGTTCAGATAAATTGTTTATCGATTATACGCAAACGAGATCATTACTGAAAAAAGATTCATACTAAAGTATATTTAGTGCCATCTTATAGTTAAGAAATAATATTCCATTCACTTATGGTAAAGTCTTCATCCTTTCTTCTCACAGGCATTATTGTCGTGCTCGGACTTGGAACTGCACTTCGGTTAGCCTTGGAATTCTGCCATGAGTGGAGCTTTCGGAGAGTAGTGCAAAGGGTGGATTCCAATGTGCCTCCTGGGTATCATCCTGCTTTGTAGGTAAATCTGTATAGAACTCCTTATTTATAGTGTATGGTATATTAAAGAACTTGACCTTATAGTTTGTTTTTTTGGGTACCACTGATGATTTGATGTATAGTCCTTCACATTTTGACATCTCATTATGTTGGGTTATTTCATTTTCCATTTTACTTTTGAATGTAGTAATCTTTTCTTCAGTTTATTTATAAGTGGATTTTCTTTGGATTAACATTACCTTATGATGTCCTGATGTTCCGTGGTTGCTTAGTTGGTATTTTATTTTTGTTGATAATATAAAAGCATTCCTGCTGTTTCAAGTATTGATTTGCTCTGCTACATACTTGTGTTGGATATTTTAGCAAATGTTAGTTATTCATTTGAAGAAATAGGAATTATTCCTAGACATAGGTGCTGGGAAGATTCATGGACAAAATTGCAAAATTATAAAAGAATACAGGAATGTTGAAAAGGTAGGTTGTCTTGTGGAACACAATCAGTGTATAGGAATTATCCCTAGACATAGGTGTTGGAAGGATTCATGGACAGAATTGCGAAAATAAAAGACTACAGGAATGTTTAAAAGGTAGGTCGTCTGTGGAACGAAATTAGTGGACTCTTCCTACCATGAGCAATTATGATGGTGGATATTTTCCCAACATCTGTTGCGATGCAACCTTGTGGTCGTTGGCCATAGTGAAGGGGTGCAACCAGCAGAAAGGAAGGCAAGAGAAATATACTTTGTTAGGCAATAAACTTGGTGGTTATTACGTTTGACGAAAAGTGGAAATGGTGATATTTCCAGATGTTTTCCGTTACTGAAGATGGAGGTCAGATGCACCGCTTAAGGTAGTGTTGCATGTTTGTTTTCGTTTGACATGGAAATCATGGACACAATTCGATTTCAGGACATTTTGACAAGGATGGAGCATTTCATGGAGGCAAAAGCTTCTGATAAATAATGAAAAGCTTGAACGACAGTTATATTAGAATTCTTGTCTCTCTAATTTATATGGTGACAGTTAATTGTTTTGTTTTGTTTTGTTTTGTTTTTTACCGTCAAACTCTATATATATGATGAGATGAGATGATGTGCAATTGGAGTGGCCCTTCTCAAAGTAAAATTAGGGAAGCAAAAGAAAGGCCCCCATGAGTCTTGTTAAGAGTGGTAGGTTGGTTAGGGGCATAAAATCACACACATATATATAATTAAAAAAGAAATGAAAACATAATTTTTTTTTGAACTAATACAAATGGTTAATTCCCAACACCATAAGGAGGGAGAGAAGATGGGATGAGAGTTTGAACCTTGCTCTCCTCAAACTGGATGTCCACACCTTTTGTCACTTGAGCATCTTTTGTCACTTGAGCATCTTTTGTCACTTGAGCTACTCATGGGGGACGAATGAGAACATAATACAGAACAATCAACAGCAGATAAAATTAAAGGAAGAAAAGTGAACCGAGCAAAGGTTGCGAGTGCTACTTAGTGTTATACTTATCGATGACAGGCTGCTGATGACATCTAGAGAATTTGGTCCTTCAAGGTGAGAAGAAAGCGGTAAAAGGATTGCCACGGAGACCTTTCTGTCATTCTAGTCAATATGAGATTGACTTTGTGGAGAATGAAGTTACAATAGAAGGTAGGATTGAGTTAACTTTAACTTTGTGGTGATGTGTCTTATATACGGGGGCTTATCTAGACTAAACTTGCTTCTTAAGTTTGATTGATTATCGTTTCTCGGCATAGATACCCAACTGGCACATATGCCCAATGGGTCTGTTGACAGGTTTTTGCAGCCTTATGCAGTTTGTTGTTAGTGTTCTTTCTTCGACGTAGGTCTTGGGTGTTGTATCTTAGTTCCCGCCAAAGTGGAGATGAGACCAAGCTGGTCTCTTAAGGCTATCTCCAACCCAAATAGAAAATTTGCTGTAATTTTTGTACCAAATTTGCTGTTGTATGGTATTTCATCTCCAACCAATAACATCAATTTTCACACCAAAAAAATATATTATCTGTATATTTTTTTATATCTCTTATTATTTATTCTTTTATTACATTTTATTATATTTACAAATTGCACTTGTACTTTTTATTTTTTACATATTCATCCAAATAGATTGTTTTTAATAGTTATTTATAAATATTATATTTATTTTAATGATAATTTAGTTTAATACTTAATTATTTGAATATTAATTTTATATAAGTGCAACTAAAATTTAGTAAAAATAATAGTTAAATAAATATTAACATTCATTTATTAAAATATAAAATATCACAATTTATTTTATTAAAACACAAAAAATTTCAATTACATAAAATAAACATTACAATTCATTAATAATATATTTAATTAATATAACTAATTATGTAAATAACAAAATTATAAATAATAAGACATTAAAATAATTGTATATTTTGTTAATTAAAAAGTTAATAAAATAAATATTATGTAAAAGAAAATAAAATAATTAGGATGAAATTGGTTTAACATATTAAAAATATAGAAGTATAGGACTATTATATAAAAAAAAGATGAATAGTGGTTGCTGTGATGAATGATGTCCATCAACATAGTTGGGATATTATTTTAGCACCAAAATAGCAAATTTGTTTCCCGGTTAGAGTTGCCCTAACACAAGGCCGATTTGGTTTTTGGAAAAGATTTATTTGCATAATCGACTGGTCGAGCAATTGACCTGGGAAGTAAGAATCAGATGACCTCGATTGTAGGTTTTTGGCCCTTAATTACCACTTACATTATTCTAAACTCTTTCTTCCCTCATGGTCATGGATTCCCATTCATGAACCTCTATGACTCTTCTTTCTTTTTTTTTTCTTTTTGCTGTATGTATATATATATATATATATATCTCCATGCAGAGAGAGATATCAGCTAACAAAGTTGCTGTCTTAATTGCTCGACGTAATTAATAATAAATAATAGAGTTTATGTTCATGTGTTCCAAAAAAAAAAAGTTTATGTTCATGTATTAATAAAACATGAAAAAGATGAATAAAAAAATTTAGTATTGGAAAGGACATAAAAGAAAATAATATATAAAGGTTACTGTGGGAGCAAGCAATAATTTACGTTGTGACAATTACACACAGAATTTACCAAAACAATAGTGCTGTATCAATTTTATTAATTAAAAAAAGAGAGGGGAAGCCGAGAGGCACGCAGTGGTTAGTGTAGGAGAAGCCTCCGTTGGGGCAGTCGTTTTCTATTGTTTCATTGGAAAGACTACAATTATCTCACACCAATCAACCATACTGTACTAGTGTTCAAAAAAATCAACCATACTGTATGCTTTTTTTTCTTATTCTTTTAAGCCGTTGTGTCGGCTGCTCATGGGCTACACGCAGGCACGGTGTGGTCCGAGTGAGAGGAGGAAGGTCAGGCACCCAGCACAACATAATTTCAGAAAGTAAAAAAAAAAAAAAAAAAAGAGGACGGAGGTGGCTTTCCCTTTCGCAAATTGCAATAGAAAGCGAAAAAACATTTCTATTTTTACTTGTTTATCTCTGACTCTGACTCTTAGCATGGAAGCTTTAGCTTAAGCTAAAACCACCACCTCCTACAACTATAATCCAACCTCCTTTTTCTTTTTCTATTTTAATTTTGTTCTTTTGTTGCGAACAAGCACAAACACTATCAGAATCCAAAAATGGCGGTATTGTCTACGCAATCTCTGCCTCTTGGGTTTAGATTCAGGCCGACCGACGAAGAGCTCATCAATCACTACCTCCGCCTCAAGATCAACGGCCGTCACTCTGAAGTCGAGGTCATCCCTGAAGTCGACGTTTGCAAATGGGAGCCCTGGGATTTGCCTGGTTCGTTCCTTATACTACAAAACCAGACCTACAAAAAAAAAAATCCGTTCTTTTTTTTTTCTTTTCCAAAGATTCATGCTATAAATTAGGAGTAGTTGGGATCAATTCTTCTGAATCTTTCTTTCGTTAGGTCATTAGCGCCTGTGAATATTTCCTCTTTTGCACACTTGTCAGTTGTCAACTTCCTTAGTCTTTAAGATTCCTCTCTTTCTTCTTCTTCTAAAACCATTTTTCAATTTTAGGGTTTTATTCCTTGTATCATTTCAACAAAGCCTTTCCTTTTCTCATATATCTTGTCTTCTATTTTTAATCCATCCTCAGGTCTATCCGTAATTAAGACAGATGATCCGGAATGGTTCTTCTTTTGCCCTCGCGATCGCAAGTATCCCAACGGTCATCGCTCCAACAGGGCCACCGACGCCGGCTACTGGAAAGCTACCGGAAAGGACCGCACCATCCGAGCTCGAAAGTCGGGCTCCTCTCCCATCTCCATTGGCATGAAAAAGACTTTGGTTTTCTACCGAGGCCGTGCTCCCAAGGGCGAGCGCACCCATTGGATTATGCACGAGTACCGACCTACCCTTCCGGATCTTGATGGTTCTGCCCCTGGCCAGGTTCTTTTCCTTTCATTTCCCCTGCCGCATTTCCTTCTCAATTATTATTATTATTTGCCTTAGCTCTACTATGTCCCTGTTTCAAAACTACTTGTACCGCTGTCTTTGTCTACTTCTTTTATGAGTTGCTTGCTTTAACAATTTCCACTTCATGTGTGTGCCTGCTATGTTTCCTTTTTCCTTTGCTTTCTTTTACTTAAGCATGGCTTAGTTAAGTTCTTTTGGTGAAATACGGAAGCAAACACCCAGTATGTTTCTTTAAACTCTGCTATGGTATCATATTTCTAGGTGTCTTCAAGGTCTTTTCTTCACTTTTTTTTTGGGGCTTCCTTGGGCTTTTCTATTCTGACATTTTTTTGCTTGTGTGCTGCTAATCTCTATATGTTGTCTTCAGTTTTTTTTATCCATCTAGATTATCAATTGTTTTTTGAGCTCATAAGTCTATCTTTTGGTGGATTGACCGGAAAAAAAAAATCTATATGCCAAAAGTTATATAATTCCATCATGGAATAAAATTTAATGACAAATTGGTAAATAAGATGTCGGCATCTATAAGCTGGACAACATCAATGCTGGTAGCATAGAAATCCTGAGAGGTTTTTCTTTTCTTTTTTGTTTTTGTTAAAATAAAAAAGAAAAATTAATTTCTAAAGTCACCTTTTGTTCTCTTTCTATAATCATTATTTTTCATATCTTTATCTTTATAAATATATTTCACTTTGCATCATGCTATTAATACTATCAACTTATCAGTTCCCCCCTTCACTCAATGGCTTAGGGTGCTTTCGTCCTCTGTCGCTTATTCCGAAAGCTAGAAGATAAGACGGACATGGTTAAGTATGATGAAGTAGAGCAAACGGGATATTCCCCAACTATTTCCAAGTCATCCCCTGATGACACATCCTCAGACATATTTCTAGAAACCTCAATATCTGCCACGCAAGTAGGGAAACAATCTGAAGCTATAACAAGTTGGCTGATAGATGAGTCTGACAACATAACTTCTAGTGCTGAGGTTCCTGCAGATAGCTGTTGCAATAGCCATTCAGATGTTGAAGATCATGCAACAGAAGCAACAGCTATGAGGGTGAGCACTGGATTTTATTGCTATTGCTATTTCATGGTCCACATCAGACATTTATTGTCATGAAAATCTTGATGCCATTAGACTGTGCTTTGTTTGATTCTTTTTTTTTTTTCACCTTTTATAGATTCATCCACCACTGGATTCTCATCTATTTGAGCCCATACCTGGTGAAGTTGATTGTAAGGTGGTCTCCCCATCGCCCCACTACATGGATTCACCTTATGCCTGTGACTTTGGCAATGATGATAACAGTTTCATGTTTCAAGATGGTACTAGTGAACTTGATGTCTCCCTAACAGAGTTGTTGGGTGAGGTCTTCAATAACAATGATGACTGCTCTGGCGAGGAGTTAACCAGTCAAAATAACTCAGCTGTTGGAAGTGAGACTCAGTTTCCTACTCATGCACCACTCTTAAATGTTCGTATTGGCAATAATGGTACATACAATGAAGTCGACAAGGAAATGGCTCAGGTCCAGGTATATTTACAGTCTGCTGATGTCTGTTCATCACAATGTTTAACCATTTTTATCTAGTTGATGCTTAGCTTGTGTGACTCTCAAAATTTCATATTTCATGATTTTGTGGTTAGTGTATTTCCTTTATATAGCAATTTGATATGGTTGATTTGGTATTTCGTCGACTTAAATAGATTTAGTTCCCATTGTAGCTTAGTTGATAGCTGTTGAAGAAAATACAAGACATTTATAAAATCAACCAGTTGTATTTTGCATGTATGCTAGAATGATTTAAGTGATAGGAGCCTAATTGTGTTTTTATTACATGAAACTGTTGCAGATGCAATCTTCTGTTGGAGATTGGAGAGCTCAAGCATTATCCTTTGATGGAGAACTTGGAAGGAGCAATATTTGTGACCTTGGCAATAATTTTGTTTTGCAGGATGCTTCACCTGCCATTTCTGTGATACAGCCATCCTTCAGTGTATTCAATAGTATGGAAGAATCAAGCAGGGAATTGAATTTTGTGAACCATGGGAGTGTTGTTGGTGGAACTGGAATCAAGATTAGAACCCGCCAATCTCAGTTGCGATCCCATGCTGATGACTTTGCAGCTCAAGGCACTGCTTCCAGAAGACTCCGTTTGCATATGAAATTTGCTGCGGGGCCTGCTGGAAAGGAAGTGGAGAGAGAGAGAAATGCAAGTCGTAGAAGCCATGTTGAAGATGAAGATGAAGTTCAATCAGCGGCAACAGAGGTGAGTCTCATAAAATGTTGGTGCAATGCAAAAAAGTCCTTTTAGATGGTCCCATCATTTGCTCGACCTGGTATAATTTATTATTTGTTGCAGGCGGTACAGGCTGAAGAACATAATCCTGCCTGTGATCACGAAGTGCTGAAAGAAAGCCAAAAGCACAATTCTAATGAGGGCAAAGAGATAAGTGAGGAATCTTGTTCAAATTTGAGATCAAGGATGAAACGAAATGGTAAATCTGGCAGCAGCCAGAAAGAGTCATCAGCATTACCTGGCGCAGCTCCAGTAAACCGTGGGGGCAGTTCATCGTGGGTCTATATAGTTGGGGTTCTGCTAGTCCTTGTGTTATTTGTAGTTGTTGGAACATGGAAAAAGATTCCTCGGATTATGATGTTGCCCGAACTATAGAAGGGCAAAGTGAATGGGCTGGTTGATGTACCCTTACTCGATGAGGAGGGGAGGGGCAGTGCTATAGATGGAGGCACATGGAGGTTGGGGGGGTGGCAGTGTGTAGTATTGGAGGATTTTATTTTTTGTTTTTTTTACAATGTATCTGTAGTGTATACGCATTAGCTGTAGAAAACAAAAAAAAAAAAAAAAACAGACGTGTGTGTTGTGTGTTTTATTAATGAACTAGATGTTGCGGCATGTAGTAGGAATAAATATTTGGTTTTTTTTTTTTTTTTGATTAACAGCATTTCTGAAGTTGGATGTTACTCTCTCCTCTCTTCTCCTAGCAACAGGAAATGCAAATTTATTGACTGAATAGGTTTTTTTTTTTTTTTTTTTTTTAAAGAAACAGTATTAGCTGTAATATGATTAGCATAAAAGTTAATGAGGAGGTCTTGAGAAGTTAGAAGGTGAGTGATGGTAGCTTTAGCTTAATCAAACTTGATTAAAAGAAAAATAAATAAATATGGTAAAGTTGAGTGATAAATTTAAGTACATGGTAAGGGTGATGTTTAACTTCAAAGTTAGAGAGTAATAAAAAAAAGATAAAGATAAATATAACTGGCATAAACTGGGAGGAAGGAAGTATGTAGAACCTTTGCTCAAAAGAAAAAAAAAAGTACGTAGAACCATTATTATACTAGTTAATTAGTTTAATTTAATACAAATGGAAGGAAGGAAGGAAGGCAGGAAGGAGTGATGTAATGTAATTATTTATGGAAGAAATGGAAAGAGAGGATAAGGATACCAAAAACAGACAAAAAAAAAAAAGTGGGAAGGAAGGATCAGATAGCGATATATAAGTTATAGAAAGAGAAGATAAGAGGAGAAGGGCACGTGGCGAAGCACATTGATTTAGAAAAGGCTGAGTGCTTTGATGGTAATACAAAATCCGCTGCCAAATTCAGCCAAACATTCATTTCTAATTCTATTTCATATTCAACTCATTAACACACACACACACACTTACACTTATATAAATAATAGAATTGAAGGCTCAAACTCAATTATAATAGTGATCAGCTGCTGTCTGTGAGCCGAGTGAAGAAGAAGATGATACTGGTGGCAATAGTAGCAGAGCTCCTGGAGGAGTACATGGCGGTGCTGGCAAGTGTTCTGGAGCACCTGTTTCACGATGCACCTTTTCCGCGGAGAGTTCGTTTTCTCATTCTCCAAAGTCTTCCCTTTGCTTCCTCTTCGCGTCCCCCTTTAATTCCAGCTGCACCTGCACCTGCACCTGCTGCTTAATTCATTTTTGTTTTTGTTTTAGTTTGATTTAATTGATAGGCTTTGTTGATGGATCGAGATCGTTGTGGAATTCCTGTACATTCTTTCCTTTAATTTAACAATTTCACCTTACTTCTCTTACAATGAATCAATGAATAATTTGTGTATATGATTCTGTTTCCCAATCCTGCTTTACAAATCGGCGGGTTCATATCACAGTTGCCTTTTGCCGCAGTAGCCTTCCATCCATCACCAGGAGGCCCCATCCCCACCCACCCACACCTGTCTTCCTTACAAGTGTTTCATACCAGACATTAACTATTCTACTTTTTTTTTTTTTTGAATCACATTAATTATTCTACTCGCTACAAACTATACTAAGAAGTAACATTTGAATTATATTAGTACCATCGCGATTAAGTCCAACATCTTACATTTGTTTTTTCTCCATTATGCCCTTCACACTTCAATTTCCCCCTCTCTATCAGCCGTGAGCATGGTTGGAGAACACGAAGATTTACGACTTCTTGATTCATTCAGCTGATTGTATCAAGTGATAGTGATAAATATGATCTGATTGATAAAATTTTGTTTAGCGATTGTCGTTAATGTGTTAAATAATCATTATAATGTATTTTTAAATGTATATATATTTATAATATTGAGTTTTAAAATTAATTAATTAAGTAAAATTTTTATATTTGAGTATTTAATTTAAGGGTGTATTTAGATTGAAATTAAAGGAAGATAAATAATATTTTTGTAGTGCAGTAATCTCTCTTAACTTTATTTGGCAAACTCTAAAATATTAAGATTAACTTTTTTTTATTATATATTTATGTTAACTTAGTTGGAGATAGGGTAATGGTTTGTAAAAATTTATTTTATTAAATATTTTAATTTTTTTTTATTTTATGTTTATATAATTAATTTTCTTAATTTTTTTAATATTAATGAAATATAAATTAAATCTATAAAAAATTGTATAAATCAATTTTTTTTAATTTTTTATATGTTGGAATGTATAAATTAATTTTATTTTTATGAAATTTTTTAATTATTTAATTTTTAAAATTGATTTTATTACTTATGAAAAGTTATTAATTTATAGTATTTTAATTATTTTATATATTAATATTTTTAAACAAATAATTACACAGTTTATACATTACTCTTTACTTACCAAACACAGTTAATAATTTAATTATTATATCTGTAACTGTTGCACTCTTAATAGTTATATCTTTAACTGTTATGTCTCATATTTTTAACTCTGATATAAATGCACCCTAAAAGCTAATGTGTCAAACTATTAAAAATTTTATTTTTTTTATTAAAAATAAAATATTTACCATATTTATTAGTATTATTTTTTAACTAAAACATTATTATACATATTTTAATATTATTCAAATTCTAAAAATATTTATATAGTACATATTTTTCTACTTTAAATCACTCAAATATATATTTTTTTCAAACCATTAAAAATTTTATTTTTAAAAAAATTTAAAAGTATAATAATATAATAATTATTTAATATTATTTTTCAACTAAAACACTACTATATATACTCTAATACTAATTTAATAATTTTAAAAACTAATCTTATTATAACTAAAAAATTATGGTAACAAAAATTAAATTTATAACTAATCTTATATTTTAGTATTTACTTCTAAAGTTTTATGTGTAATATTAATAAACCTATAGTAAACCTCTATACTATTTATTATACTATTAATATAAATTTATTATACTATTTATTTATACTAAAAAATTTATTATACTATTTTCCAGTCTATATAAACACTCTATGTAAATTTTATTATCTAAATATATCTTATAAGTTAAAATTTTCACTAATAAAATATATTAAAATATAAATAAATAATTTATTAATAAGTAGTCCGCACAACGCGCAGATATACAACTAGTTTGATATGTAACTTAAAAAACTCTTATTAAAAAACTGTAAAAAAAGTAATTGAAAAAAAGCAGTTGAACATATTATTGCAATTTGATGAATTTTAGAAATATTTTTAAAATTTGACTCACAACGTCTATTTTTGATTCATATTTTAGCTAATCAATTAATGTTACTTTATATATTAGTAAAAAAATATTAATATTACTTTATATAAAAATATTAATGGTAATCAATGAGAAAGTAGTTAAATAATAATTTTTCTCTAAAAATATCTTAAGGTATGAGATTTAATTTTTATCATCATTGATTTAAATCATCCTATTAATATTATTTTTTATTTTCTTATATTTTTATTGCAATTACTTCGACCATGTATAAATATTCAAAAATAATCTTTATGCAATCTGCAATAATTAAGTGCTCATCACCAAATTTTCAAAATACATAAACATTACTAAACTGAGACAACCAACTATGCATGCGGGTGTGATCATCAATCTTCAGGTTTTTTACGGTTTTGGTATGATATGTATATTTTACGCAGAATGTAGTGCTATAAAGTGTTGGGAAAATTGAACAGGGCCGAAATAATATTTACGGAGATAAAATAAAAATTATTGTAGAAATAATTAAATAAATAAATATATAGAAGCGGTCGAATCGGCTAATAGTGAATAAAATAAGCGGTAAAATATGCCGTATAAATAATAATAAATGACATCAAAATTTTAACGTGGTTCACCCTTAGTGTTGGGCTACGTCCACGGGACAAATTCTAAAAATTATTCCACTATAAAAATAGTTGGTACAAGAAAAAGTTTTCTCTAGATTAACACTAGAGGTATACAATAACGGAGATTTCACCAAAATAGTGACACTCAAAGTGTTTTCCACACCCTAAAATAATTTACTCACTATTTTATCACTCATCCTTTGAGAAAACTTCCCAAACAATTAAAACTCTCCCACTCTCATTAAAGTAAAAAATACTTTGGTCTCACTTAATTTTTCCTCACAAGCTTCCTCGCCTTTTTCTTATTTTGCTTGTGATTCCCTTTTCCCCATTGCTTTGCTCCTTCCTGATCGCTATTTATAGCCAAGGCTTGGACAAAATTTTCAACAAAAGTTTTCATTTTGTCAGCAACGAATTCGGTGCTGACTTTAACCCTTTTTTTTTTTAAACTTTCAAAAAATTTTCAACTCCACTCCACTAGGAGGGACCACAACAACTCTCCCCCTCTCGACTATGTGGAGGTCATCACCACCCCAACAGCCAATCGATAGAATTTGAACTTCCCCCTTGGTAGAGTCTTTGTTAACATGTCTTATCTATTTTCATCTACATGGATCTTCTTAAGCTGCAACAGCTTCTTCTCTAATACATCCTATAAATCCATTTCACCGCAGCCTAGTGTTCTTTTCCAGGATTTGAAAGGAATCGACTCTCAACTCCAACTGAGTGTGCAATATCTGGCCGTGTATACACCATGGCATACATTAAACTACCAAATGCTGAAGCATATGGAACTTTATCCATCTCTTCTTTCTCCTTATCTGTGGAAGACATTTCTGAGTAGTCAATCTAAAGTGATTAGCAAGAGGACAACTAACCGCTTTAGCATTGTACATGTTGAACCTTTGAAGCACCTTCTCAATGTACTTCTCTTGTGACAACCACAGTTTCCTGAAGCCTCTTTCTCTAACAATCTTCATGCCAAGAATCTGCTTCGCTGGTCCTAAGTCTTTCATTGTAAAAGACTTACTCAACTGTTTCTTTAAGCTATTGATTCTGGAAACATTCCGACTAATAATCAACATGTCATCTACATAGAGCAATAGCACAATAAAATCATCATCAGAGAATTTCTGGACAAAAACATAATGGTCTGAAGTGGTCTTTGTGTAGCCTTGCTCCCCCATAACAGACTCAAACTTTTTATACCATTATCGCGATGCTTGTTTCAAACCATACAGGCTTTTCTTCAATATGCAAACATGGTCCTCTTTTCCTTTTTCTTTGAAACTCTCTGGCTGCTCCATAAATATTTCTTCTTCTAAATCACCATGTAGGAAGGCAGTCTTAACATCCATTTGCTCGATCTCCAAATCAAAACTTGCTACTAATTCTAGCATAGTATAGATAGATGTCATCTTCACGACTGGAGAGAAAATCTCATCAAAGTCGATACCTTTTCTTTGGTTGAATCCTTTTACAACCAGTCTAGCTTTGAATCATGGCTGGAGACTGTGTTCTTCATGTTTGATTCTGAACACCCACTTATTCTTTAAAGTTCTCTTTCCTTCAGGTAACTTCACCAGCTCAAATGTCTAGTTCTCATGCAAAGACTTTATCTCATCCTGCATGGCTTCAAACCATTCCTATTTGTGTTCATCATTTGTAGCTTTTTTAAAGCTTTTTAGCTCTCCCCCATTAGTTAGTAACACAAACTGGTCTCTAGGATATCTGGTAGAAGGTTATCTATTTCTATCAAATCTCTTTAGTGGCATTAGAGAGGCCTCATCTGCTGGTGGTTGATATGAACACCATCATCATCATCATCATCTTGAGATGGAATCTCAATGGGAGCATCTTCATCTCCTACATCCGGCGGCATATCTTCATCTTCATCTCCAACTTCCCTTGTCACCATTGTTGGAGGAACTAGCTTCAAATTTAAATCATCATCAGAGCTATGGATGTTCTTCTCAACTCTGGTAATATCTTTGATTGTCTCATCTTCAATAAACATAGCATCACGACTTCTGACAAACTTTTTCTGGATTGGATCATAAAATCTATAGCCAAGTTGATCTTGACTATAGCCAATGAACACACAATGTCTTGTCTTGACATCAAGCTTGGACCTCTCATCCTTGGGTATATGCACAAAGACTTTGCATCCAAAAACCCGTAGATGACTATAGGAAATATCTTTTCCTGCCCACACCCTCTCTAGAGTGTCAGACTGTAGAGGAACATATGGTGAAAGATTCAGTACATGCACTATTTTAAGTAAAGCTTCACCCCAAAATGTCTTAGGTAGCTTTTACTGTGATAATAAAGATTTGACTCTCTCCATCAAAGTCATGTTCATCCTTTCAGCTAAACCATTCAACTGCGGCATCTTTGGAGGTGTCGTCTGATGTCGAATACCATGCTGTTAGTAATAAGCATTAAATGGTCCAATATACTCTCCACTATTGTCTGTCCGGATGCACTTCAGCTTCTTGCTGATTTGTCTCTCCTCCAGGGTATGAAATTCCTTAAAGACATTTAACACCTGATCTTTTGACTTCAAGGTGTAAGCCCACGTCTTCTGAGAATGTTCATCAATGAAAGTCACAAAGTACTAAGAACCACCAAGTGACTTAGGCATTGGCCCACACAAGTCTAAATGAATTAAATCCAGCACATTCTTTATTCTGGAAGGAGGAGAACTCCTGAAAGCAACCCTATTTTGCTTTCCTGTAAGACAATCGACATATTTCTCCAGATGCACAAGATCTACTTTAGATAACACATTTTTCTTGGCCAGTATCATCACCCCTTTCTCACTCACGTGACTGAGTCTTTTATGCCATAATTCAACTGTACTTTCTTTCTCCATAGCATTCACCATATCTTTGGAGAGATTCGCATGTGTAAAATACAACGTTGAATCCTTTTTACCTCTAGTTACCACCAGGGAACCTTTAGTGAGTTTCCATTGGCCATTGTGGAAGGTGTTCTTGAAGCCTTCATCATCAAGCTTGCCTGTTGAGATCAAATTCAGGTGAATGTCTGGAATATGCTTGACATTCTTCAAGACTAGTCTTGTGCCATTCTCCATTTTCAAATACACATCTCCTTCACTAGCAACTCTTGTTCGATTACCATTTTCCATCTTTACAAATCCAGAATCTCTTGGAATGTACGATGAGAAGAATTCTCTACGAGATGTAGCATGAATAGAGGCACCACTGTTAATCACCCAGCTAGTTTTATGGGTAGTAAGATTAACAATATCATCATCAAATAGGACATTGAATTCTCCTACGAGATTTGCTTCATCATCATCACTGCTGTCATCTTTCTTCACATCTTTGCCTTTGTTCTTATCGATGAACTTTCGACAGAACTTCTTGATGTGGCCTTTCTTTTTGCAGTAATGGAATTCAACATTGGCATTAATGCTTTTTAACTTTCCCCTGCTCTTATCTTTTTGCTTTGAGCTTCGAGTCTCACTTCTTTCCCTGGAACTCACAACAAGAATATCTGACTGTGTTGAAAAGGTGCCCTTTGATCTGTGTCTCATCTCTTCATTAAGAATACCATTTTTGACAAGTTCCATATTCACTACACTGTTTGGTGCAGAGTTTGGAAGTGATATATTCAAAGTCTCCCATGACTCTAGCAAAGAAGCCAGCACTATACAAGCAAGAATTTCATTGTCAAAATTTATGCCCACCCCCGACAACTGATCTACAATCCCTTGCATTTCATTCAAGTGATCGGCGACAGAAGAGCCTTCCCAATATTTTATCTTCATTAATTTTGTCAGATAAAATAATTTATTGTTGCCTGTCTTTGAAGCATACAACTCCTCAAGCTTGTTCCACAACTTCTGTGCATGAGTTTCATTATAAATTTGGTTGTACACATTGTCTTCAACAAACTGCCGGATAAAACCACACACTTACTCATGCTCAAATTCCCATTCCTCATCCTTCTTGTCATCGGGTTTTGTCTTAGAAAAAACCGATAGATGCAACTTCATCACAAATAGGAGATCCTTCATCTTGTTTCTCCATATGTGGTAATTTGTGCCATTTAAGATGACCATTTTGCTAGTCTTAGCCTCCATCTTTACAGTATTTAATAATGCCTCCAGAACACGAACCAACGACTCTGATACCATTTGTTGAAAAAATTGAACAGCGTTAGCGCAGGAGACAAAATAAAAATTACTGTAGAAATAATCAAACAAATAAATATATGGAGGCGGTCAAACCGACCAATGGGTGAATAAAATAGGCGATAAAACCTGCCATATAAATAATAATAAATGACACCAAAATTTTAACGTGGTTCACCCTTAGTGTTGGGCTACGTCCACGGGACAAACTCTGAAAAATTTTTCCACTATAAAAATAGTAGGTACAAGAGAGAGTTTTCTCTAAATTAACACTAGAGGTATACAATAACAGAGATCTCACTAAAATAGTGGCACTCAAAGTATTTCCCATACCCTAAAATAATTTTCTCACTATTTTATCACTCATCCTTTGAGAAAACTTTCCCAAACACTTAAAATTCTCTCACTCTCATCAAACAAAAAAATACTTTGGCCTTACTTAATTTTTCCTCACAAGCTTCCTCTCCTTTTTCTTATTTTGCTTGTAGTTCCCTTTTTCCCGTTGTAAATAGCCAAGGCTTGGACAAAATTTTCAACAAAATTTTTCATTTCGTCAGCACCGAATTAACCTCTGTTTTTTTTACACTTTTAAAATTTTGTCAGCTCCACTCCATTAGGAGGGACCACAACATAAAGTTCATGACTGCATGCACAATTGGTGCGTTGTAACTTCCAGATAAAGAATCACCGAATCAAATTTAATTATCAATAGACTCAGTCTATAAAATGAGAAATTATGTTCTAATATAGTTATATTATATTATTAATTATATGATGGATCAAATAAATTAATAAAAAATGAATGAGAAAAAGGAAAAAAATAATAAAAAAAAGAAAAAAATTTGAAATCCTACTCATAAGAAGAAAAAAAAAAGCAAAAGAAAGAAAGTGGAAAAATGAAAGCAGAAAAAAAGAGGGGCATGCAAGAAAAGGATTTGGAGCCGATGTAATAATGAAAAAATGGAGCATTTCAAATAATTACCTCTTCATATTACTCATGGTACTCATACCAAAAACCATTAAACCGTTTAAAAGATAGTCAAAATTTTATAACCTTTGATTACCTTTTTTAACTTTTATATATAATCAACCCATACTCATTTAACATAGATGAGTTAGGGTGGGTGAATGGATGTAGATATTTTTTGCCACTATTAATAGTAATAAATAATAATTTATTGTTCTTAATTTAAGTATTTGTAGTGTAGTGTTGATGAATCAAACTCACTTAATCCTAGAAAGGATATTTGTAGTGTTGATGATGATGTAGGTGATCTTGTGGAAGAGAAAAATAAAGAAGGAAATGCTAATAAACCTTTGGAACTTGAAGATCCTAGAAAGGAGGAAGATGAGGAAATACCTCAACCTACCTTGAAATATGACCTTCTAAATCATTGGCAATTCAAGAAAGCACATCCTCAAGACCTCATTATAGGTGACACTATAAAAGGGGTAACTACTAGATCTTAACTTAAGTCAATTGTCAATTTAGCATTCATTTCTCAAATTAAACCCAAAGTTATTGATGATGCATTGAATGATGAATTTTAGGTCCTTGCTATGCAAGAAGAGTTAAATCAATTTGAGAAAAATAAATTTTGGACTTTGCTTCTTAGATCAAAACATCATCCTATTATAGGCACCAAGTAGGTGTTTAGAAATAAGATGAATGAACAAGGTGTCATAACTAGGAACAAAGCTAGACTAGTAGCTAAAGGTTATAATCAAGAAAAATGTATTGATTATGATGAAACCTTTACCCCCGTTGCAAGGTTAGAAGCTATTAGAATGCTACTTTCATTTGCATCATACTTGGATTTTAAACTTTTTCAAATGGATGTTAAAAGTGCATTTTTAAATGGTCTTATTGAAGAAGAGGTTTATTTGATTGAAATTTTTAATTTTCCTAATCATGTATTTAAACTTTCAAAAGCATTATATGGATTGAAACAAGCTCTAAGAGCTTGGTATGAAAGGTTGAGCAACTTTCTATTATAGAAAGACTTCTCTAAAGGAAAAGTTGATACAACTCTTTTCATAAAGAAATCCAAACATGACTTATTAATTGTTCAAATTTATGTTGATGATATTATTTTTGGTGTTACTAACTATTGCTTGTGTAAGGAATTTTCTAAGTTAATGCAAGGAGAATTTGAGATGAGCATGATAGGTGAACTCAAGTTCTTTCTTAGACTTCAAAGCAAGTAATGTAAAGATGGGTTCTTCATTAACCAAACTAAGTATACAAGGGACATTCTCAAGAAGTTTGGCATGGATGGAGTAAAATCAAGCAAAACTCCAATAAGTACCACCACCAAACTCAACAAAGATGAGAATGGTAAACCAGTTGATGAAAAGTGATTTAGAGGTATGATTAGATACCTTTTTTATTTAACTACTAGTACACTCGATATCATGTTTGATACTTGCTTGTGTGCTTATTTTCAATCTAGTCCTAGGAAGTCTCATTTGAATACAATCAAAAGAATTTTTAAATATCTAAGTGGAAGTTTGCATTTAGGACTTTGGTATCCTAGGAGTTCATTCTTTGACCTAATTAGCTATTCGGATGCGGACTTTGCCGATAGCTTATTAGATAGAAAAAACACTTCTGAAACTTGCCAATTATTAGGACAATGTTTAGTTTTTTGGTTTATAAAGAAATAAGTTTCGGTTGCATTGTCCACTGCTGAATCAAAATATGTAGTAGCTAGTTATTATTGCTCATAAGTAGTATGGAAAAACAATAACTTAAGGACTATGGTATTGAACTTAATCATATTCCTATTAAATGTGATAATACAAGAGCTATAA
This sequence comes from Mallotus repandus, assembly GCA_949671775.1. Classification (NCBI taxonomy): domain Eukaryota; kingdom Viridiplantae; phylum Streptophyta; class Magnoliopsida; order Malpighiales; family Euphorbiaceae; genus Mallotus; species Mallotus repandus. The sequence continues at coordinate 10,039 of CATIWM010010613.1, read as the reverse complement.
ACCTTAGTAATAATCCCATTCAGCATTCTAGAACTAAGCATATTGATATTAGACATCATTTATTGCATGATCATGTTCAAATTAGTGATATTTGTATTAAATTTATTGATACTTATCACTAATTATATTTTTACTAAGCCTCTTTGTGAGGAAAGATTGAACTTCATTAAGCATGAGCTTAGCATGATTGATGGTGCAAGTCTATCTTAATCTTATGATAAATTACTGAATTGATGGTTGGATTCATGTGTGATCATGTTTTTCACTAGTTTATGCTTTCTGTTTATTTTCTGTATTTGATACTTTTTCATAAAACTTGCTTATAGTCAAGTTTTTCATGCATATTTATTTTTGGTATATTTTTCATATATAACACCTTTTAACAATTAAAAATCTATTATAGGTAGCGGGATTTAGCGTGCACCCAAGTGTTGGTGACCATGACACTTTGTGGGCTCAGGGCCCACTAAAAAATATGAAATAGGTCTTAAGCCTAAATAGAGATGGAGTCACCACCCGAATAAAAATCGAGACACACTTATACAACAACTGGATTCCACGGAGGTTCCTAGAAGCTGTCATCAGAAAGTGGGTTCGGAAACTAGGTATGAACGTTTGAATGCCCACTCGACCTTGCAGTCGGCCTCCGTTTGTGTTTCATTTTTATTACCTTTAATTATTCAATTGTTTCTTTATTGACATGCAAATTATAATTGCTTTCAATCAATTGTCAAATTTTACATTAATGTCCAAGTTTGCACATTAATCTCATTTCAGGAATTTAAGTCCCAACAATCATCAAAAATAATAATTTCTAACCATTCATTCCAAATAAATGGGGAAAGAATTAAGAATTACAATACTTTACTTCAAATAGGAGAGAAATAAACAAAAAATATATCAAACATAAACCCTAATATACAGATAATAAGCAGAAAATAAACCAGAAATATACTGAAAATAAACTGTCACAGAACCTCTCAAGAACTAATTAAGGGGATTGATCTCCTATAAATGGAGAATCAGCCTAGATTCATGCATTAAACAAAATCAATCTCCCAAAATACAAGAAAAGATTCTACAAAATAAATCATGAAGTTAGTTCATAGATCAAGTTAGATAAAAATAGAAATAGAAAAATGTCTCAATATTAATCTAAAAAAAACATAATCATGCATAGTGTATTGGATGTATAGAGAACATGGATATTTAGAGAAATAAGGCAAAAAATCATAAAAGAACAAGGTAGGGTTGCATCGCCCTGTCAGAGTGGCGATTGCCACTTGAAGAGAGGCGATCGCCTCTCAACCAGATTCTACTACACTATCACATTTGCTTAACTTCTACGTAAAGCAAGATAATCGCAAACAAGTAGCTAAGATCCTACACAAATGTTAATTATTCTCAAATCATCATGCTATCAAGATAACGTAAAATACAAAATAATCAAAGACCTAGAGAACAATAAGTGAAGAGAAAAGCAACTATATATAAATCAAGAACTTGAAGACTAAAAATGGAGGTTCTCACTGATTTAATCAAGCTTGATATCCCTAACCTAGCCTGTGACACATGTAAAGGGTGTCTAGCATACATTGTATGCATGTTACTAATAATTAATATATATCCATTAATTCCCAAATTTAGTCTATGAATCAATATATGTAACGCATATCTCACACCACAAAACTCACAACGTCATACAGTTCGCTTCTTTCCGTATGTTATTTATATACAATACACAAGTCTTATTACAAAATAAAAAAATTCACAAAGCATCTTATAATCTAGAAAAATTAAAGATGACCTCCTGCTGACCCACCTGACAAAATGCTAGTGCAATTGATGCATTTGTTTCTTCAAATCAGACTACAATGTTTCCGAGTCCTGAAAAATAATGCAAATGAGTGAGTCTGCAACTCAATAAATAAATAACATAATATTCTATGAAAAATAACATACTCAAGCATCTAATATTATCAAGTATCAATCTATTCAATAGATAACTATGCATTTATAAAATGTATATAGTCATAGTAGTATAATATTTTCTTTTGGACAACAATGAACTTATGAATTATATAAATAAAACCACAACTTCTTTTCAATAATTCATGGATCCCCATACGTACACAGCCCAACATGATCTTGTATAAAATTTTTCTTTAGCCTTGTTACAACATTTCAAGGGGATTCTATAATGCACACAACATTGTCATAATCATAGTATTTTTTTTTGGACAACAATGTACTAGTGAATTACATGTAATTCATTTTTTTTATAATTCATGGATCCTCATACGCACATAGTCCTACCATAATCTTTTGCCAACTATTTTTTTAAGCTGTATTACAGCATATAAAGGGTATTCCATATCACACACAGCCCGACCTCATTCACAAGTAGCATTCTATCCTCATATTCATCCAGTCATCTTTCTTATATTTTCATATACATTAAGAATTTACCACACTGTCACAACACTTTATTCAACTCATTATCAACTAAATACATCACATATCACTCCATAAAGCAAATTAACATCTCCCCCATAATATATAAGAAAATAATAATATACCAAAAATATACTGAAATATACTATATTTCAACATGGCAGAATTGAGAGTGCAAATTCAAAAATACACCAAAAATTACACGTTATGAATATCAAATCCATACTTTTCGGATCAATATAATTATAATTCTAGATTTATTTGCAACTGATTTCACATCAATTGGATATTTATCCAAAGAGAAACATAAAAAAAAAAACATTCAACCATGGTCAAGCTGTCAACAAAATTAAGCAACAAAAAGTATGGTCCAAATTGGCCATCAATAAAGTAAAATTAAGCTTTCTCTATTTCTATCAATTTTGTAAATAACATATCCAAGTTTTTAGATGATCAAACTTCACCAAATTTGGAGTTATAAAACTCCAGATATATCTTCAACAATTATTTTGTTCTTACCCAAAACAGGACACCCGAATTCAACAACTATCATTCATGTGTACGATCTCATTCATATATATAAGGTCATCTCAAAAATAATCAATCACCAAAACAATAATAAAATTTAGCATCTATAAATTATAAAACTCATATTTTCTTTAATAAACCAACTTAACAGTAAATTTATAATTATTTATTTTAGGTGTTATATTCACATAGAACATTAAGTTAATTACTTACCTTTATTGCTCCCTTCCCTTTGTTTGTATTTACTTGTATGTTAGCCTCATTTCCATTTGGTTTAGCTGAAATAGATCATAATTCACTTTTTTGTAAACACCTAAAAATAATAAAAAATTCATTTAGCATGATAACATCACTAAACTACCTAAACATATGAAGCTGCCAACTATGACAGATTTATTAAGGTGACTTTAAAAATTCACCAATAATTATATATAATGAATATCCAAATGAAAATTTCTAGATAATTAAACTTGTGTATATGGAGTAATTTAAAATTTATTTTGCTTCAATAGGAGTTGTATAGAGGAAGAAACTTAAGAAATAATCAATCATACTCAAACCATCGTTGGAAACTGAGCAATAAAATGTTTAGCCAAAAATGACCATCGAAAAAGTAGAATTAGGTTTTCTCTATTTCTTTAAGTTTCATAGTAGAAATATTATATTTTCTATATCATCAAAGAAAACTCAATGTTAAGCTTTCTAGCTCAAGATATGATTAAAACAATAATACTAAAAAATCAGATCCTAAAAGCCTGAATTCTGCAACTTCTAAACCCTAACTTAATTCAACAAAAATATTAAAATTACTTACCAAATAAACATCTAAAGCCTTTGAAGATGAATATTGTGATTTGGAATGAATTTCTAATCTTCAATTTACTTGGAAAATTCAGCTATCTATTTTTTTTTTTAAGAAGAAGATAAAGATGAATAAGAAGAAGAAAGACTCTTCTTTCATTCTTTCTTTCATCCATAGGCTTATCTCCTCTTTTTTTTTTCAATCAATCAAAAGGTGCCACATACCCATTCTGGCACCTTCTCTTTCTTTTTTTTATAATAATAATAATAATAACAACAACAACTAAACCAATTTCAACCCCTTTATATTTTTGCCATTAACCAATTTAAATCTTTAACTTTCTAATTCTTGTTATGGACTTAATTGAAACATTTATATTCTTTTCCTATTTAATATTGGAATTAATACCACAGATATCTTATGCATTTCTCATGTCTTAAGGATAATTATCTGTTTTAATTGAGTCTATATCATCCTAAACTTTTTAATTCTCACTCTTCACTTTATTTTTACTTCTAATCCTTTCTATTATCATAATTTCACTCATTTTGAGTGTCATCAAAATTCAAAAATTCTCGCTCCTTGACTGAGAACAAGTCATGGCTAGACTCGATACGCTAGTCTAGTTATATATATTAGCTTATACTTAAATTCAATTTATAAGGATAATGAATGTAAATGTATCTATAGTTAGGGTACGGGTGTTACAATTTTTTCCCCCTAAAAAGAATTTTGTCCTCGAAATTCAATGCATTCTTACCACACTTAGCCTATAATGAGGATCACCAATGTTAAATATTGTCATCTTATATTTTCCTTCCTTAAGTTGATTCTTCTAGACCACAACAACTATAGAAATCATTTTATTTCACAATACATTCTGATCTCTAATTATGAAGTCCTTATACACATTCATACATGCTACATGTTATAAAACTCCCTAAAGTAATATAGACAATTATTACTGTATTTATAAGAATAACTTCCAAAAATTATTCCTTATAAGGTTTGACAACATCTGCAATTCTGAAGTCTTCACCATGATTGTCACCATAAACTTTACCAATAAATTAATCATAACTTTGTTGATCCATTCCTCAAAATAAGTCAAATTTTAACTCTAAACCATGAGATAATATGTCCAAGAATATTGATAATGCAATACATAAATATTCTTAACCAATAGAATATTAAATCACCAACTATTGTCCACAAAATTTTTATTTCCTTCAAAGTGGAATACCCTCGAAATATCATATAAACTTTCAAAATGATGTTTTAGAATATCACATTTAACTTGATCTCATCATTTTTTTTATTTAATTTCAACTCCTATATTATAAAAGAAGATTCTACTATACCATTAATCATATATAATTTCATCCGCAAATAAATGTAGAGTTTCAAGTAGACTCAGTATTGTCTTCAATGTCTTTCAACAATATTCATAACTAACCTTAAATTCTCAATCATAATGTCTCCAAGAATAATCAACCTATAAATATTACTTCTATTCTCACAAGTTATATTCTTATAAATCGTTTCTACCAACACCTTATTTTTCATCATAATTCATTCATGTATCTCAAAATGTAATGAATCAAATGTTACACCATTAACTAAAAATTCCGCTCATTTCTCTTTCGCTTTCTTCAATTTTTCATTTCTATAAAATTCATCAATTTTCTTATATACTTCTTTCACAATAATTTTTTCAACAATAATTCCTCTCTTAGGGTGATTAGCACCCTTTAAACTACGTTATCATTCCATAAGATCAATTAGTTAAATCCTCCACTCGGCCTTCTAAGACTATACCTTTAATTTTTTTTAAGCTAAACAACTCCAACTATAGATTTGAATCTCAAATTTTTATTTCCAATTTGACATGTTTGTCCATGCAACTACCATTCTACTATGCATATATCTCGTATAATCTATAATTTTATATTTACTACTACATAATAGTCCTTTTTATCATTTGGTACCAACAAGTAATATTAACTTCTCTTTGTTCTTTTTTTTTTTTTTGCATTTAATTACACCATATGATAAGTTCAAGCATCCTAGCCAACCTTTCATAAATCCATTTTTTTCCTTGATGAAATACACACTCTCCTAATATATATATACATATATAATTCCCACAAATGATATTTGGATAAACTACTTCTAGTTTGGCTACATTCTTTATCATAAACTAACTCTTATATCCTTAAATGAAATAAATTAATGTGTTGCTTTATTAAATAAAAATTCAACTTACTATAAGTAGAAAGTTTTTATATCTCCATTACCATTCACAAAATTTATCAACTATAACCATATTTTGATTTCAAATCCTCAAATCATCAAATTCTCAAATATTATTCTATTTCTAAATATTTTTCTTGTTTCATAAATTAAATTTCTATAACTTATTCCTATAGCACTTCAACCTTCACTTCAAATCATCCATGTATACAAGATAGAATAAATCAAATTCAACTTTATTAAATACAAATTTCATCTCTAACATGCAAACCATTCCATATACTCATTATCAATCCCATATTTTAAACCATAATTCTATTAAGATCTCATATCCTTATTATCAAATTCTCTAAAATAACTAATCTTTGTAGCGTTCTTTCATCCTCATTTTACAATACTTTAGAATCAATCAAACCTAAGCTCTAATATAAGGGTGCCATTCAATATAGTTCAATCGATATTGGTGCTCCCCCCGGTATAGTTTCTATCTCAAAGTCAGTCTCTTAATGTTGAGGTAAACCCAGTAGATCTTTTAAAAATACATTTGCAAATTCATTCACTACTAGAACATTCATTACTCCTAGATTAACTTTAAATATATCCACCACATTAGTCAAATAAGTTTCACACCCCTTTTTAATCAAATGGAAAGCGAAACAATTCACCTCAAAATCTCAATCAAACTATAACTTATTCATTACATGTACACAACCATTTCTATCATAAAATTTCACCCAAAAATTCAATCAATACTTATACTTACCTTTTAGTTGTCAATCATTATATAGACAACTTGTATCACCTTCTCAAGTTTTACCAATACATTGAGATCCTAAAATATAACATTTGATATAGATGATCAAAATATATCTACAATGAGTGTTTATGCTTAGTATGTAATTGAGATATGTTCTATATATGTAAGCCTAACATTTATGCATATTATTTTTTTTTTTTGTACAGTTTGACCTTACTAGACTTGATTTATTTGCAACTGATTTCATATCAATTGGATATTTATCCTTAGAGAAACATAAAAAAAACATTCCACCATGGTCAAGCTGTCAACAAAATTAAGCAACAAAAAGTATGGTTCAAATTGGCCATCAAGAAAGCAAAATTAAGCTTTCTCTATTTCTATCAATTTTGTAAATAACATCTCCAAGTTGTTATAGAATCAAACTCACCAAATTTTGAGTTATAAAACTCCAGATATATCTTCAACAATTATTCTATTCTTACCCAAAACAGGACACCCAAATTCAACAACCATCATTCATATGTATGATCTCATTCATATATATAAGCTCATCTCAAAAACAATCAATCACCAAAAAAATAATAAAATTTAGCATCTATAAATTATAAAACTCATATTTTCTTTAATAAATCAACTTAACAATAAATTTATAATTATTTATTTTTGGTGTTATATTCACATAGAATATTAAATTATTTACTTACCTTTATTGCTCCCTTCTCTTTGTTTGTATTTACTTGCATGTTTGCCTCATTTCCATTTGGTTTAGCTGAAATAGTTCATAATTCACTTTTTTTTAAACACCCCAAAATAATAATAAATTCATCTAGCATGATAACATCACTAAACTACCTAAACATATGAAGTTGCTAACTATAACAGATTTAATAAGGTGACTTTAAAAATTCACCAATAGTTATATATAATGAATCTCTAAATGAAAATTTCCAGATAATTAACCTTGTGTATCTGGAGTAATTTAAAATTTATTTTGCTTCAATAGGAGTTGTATAAAGAAAGAAACTTAAGAAATAATAAACCATACTCAAACCATCATTGAAAACTAAGCAATAAAATATTCAGCCCAAAATGACCATCGAAAAAGCAGAATTAGGTTTTTTCTATTTCTTTAAGTTTTGTAGTAGACATCTTATTTTTTCTATATCATCAAAGAACACTCAATTTTAAGTTTCCTATCTCAAGATATGATTAAAACAATAATACTGAAAAATCAGATCCTAAAAGCCTGAATTCTGCAACTTCTAAACCCTAACTTAATTCAACAAAAATATTAAAATTACTTACCAAATAAACATCTAAAACCTTTGAAGATGAAGATTGTGGCCTGGAATGAATTTCTAATCTTCAATTTGCTTGAAAAATTTAGCTACTTATTTTTTTTTAAGAAGAAGATGAAGATGAAGAAGAAGAAGAAAGACTCTTCTTCCTTCATTCTTTCTTTCATCCGTTGGCTTATCTCCTTGACTGAGTATAAGTCTGGCTAGACCCGATACGCTAGTCTAGCTATATATATATTAGCTTATACTTAAATTCAATTAATAAGAATAATGAATGTAAATGTACGGGTATTACATGTCTTCATACTTTTTATTTTTTACCAAGTTTTTGTTCAATAATTGTACCCAGGCACTTATACATATCCGTTTTTATAATATTAATACGTGCTTTACTGCTTCCTAATGTCTTTTTTTTTTCTTTTTTACGTATACTTGCTTCCTAATGTGGGCCAAATAATACCAAATTGGATTAATGGAGCAAAAGTTATTTTTCAGTTAATTTTGAATTAAAAAAGATATAATGTGCAGCCAATCATTGATGTACATACTTTTATGTACGTTTTCCATCAAGAGAAATGTGAAAGGGAGGAGCTAAATTATGAATATATTTTTAAGTGATATATTTTTAAATTATGAAAGTTATTCATTTTTTAAAATTTTTAAGTAATATATTTTTTGTCTAAATTATGAATCTTTAGAGTATATCAAACTTTAATTAATATATTTTTAATATTTAAAAAATAAAATTAAAGAGTACGTGAAAGAAAGAGGCAAATCTAATAAATTAAAAAGACATGTATAGTGAGAAATAAATAAATAAAGTTTAAAAAAGGAAAGAAAATGGCTGCACTAGCTGAGGGAAAATCTTATCACCCACCCCAGAAATACAATCCTCTCTACCGCTTATAATAGAGGAAGAAAGGAGGAGGAAAGAATAAAATCTAATTCTAATAATGGAAGTGATAGGAAGAAAAAGAAAAAAAATATATAATTGTAACGATTATTTAGTACTCTTCAATTGCAGTTATTGGGATGTATAGTTCACTCTTTAATAGATTGTCAAAATGTCTCTTTCTTACAGAGAATGTGATATTAGTTTTTTTTTTTAATTTTTAACTCAATCACACCGAAACCAAAGATAATAGCTCAGATTTTGTAGAATTAAAATTTTTATCTATTTACAACAATTACACAAAAATGAGAAGAAACAGATATAATCTTTCACAAGGTAAGCATGCTTTTGCAATCTGCTGCAATTACTTTGTCGGAGTTGAATTATAATATTGATAATCATCCAAATGATTGTTAAGACTGTTACCAAGATTTGATTTTATGATACTTATCATGAAAAGGAAAATATTATTGAGACACATATAGGTGTAGCAAAAAAAATAAAAAGAGGTTATCATTTTGTAGTCTAACGACTCAGATAATGAATATTGTAAGATAAAGTCATGGGTTTAATCTCATATTCCTCTCTTAATTTTTTAGTTGTTCAAAAAATAAATAAACAAATGAAAAGAGATTACATAAAAAAATAATTTCATTCAATCAATAAAAGATTAAAAATTTATTCAAATAAATATATTTTTCCAAAATATAATACATGACTTAATTTACTATTTCTAGATTAGATAAATCTTAAACAATTGAAATTATGCTCTGATGAATTGAAATATACTTCATACTCCATTTAGAGTATTCATTTACATTTATTTTGTCTTGGTTCGCAATTTCTTTCCGAATTAGTTATAATCTATCTAGCTTATTTTACATCACAAACTCACATTTAACACAGCTAATTTTTTTTTTTAAATTAGAAAATAAAAAGAGATTTTAAAATATAACACATTTTTAAAAATATTATTGAATGAATGCTGTAGAAATATTTTAAAATACAATACATTTGTAAAAACTACTGTAATTCCAGTCTAAATAAGGATT
>CATIWM010010569.1:0-35935 GCA_949671775.1 Mallotus repandus | reverse complement strand
TATTCTAAGAAAAATGATGAATAAATGAGAAAATGGTGAATGAAGTTACAACTATATGCGGCCATCAACCGTTCATGGAGGTTTGGTCATGCTTATAAGCATTAAAGTGTTTACAAGATCAATTTCTTCAACAACCATGTTACTTCTTCACCAACTTTTTTTTTTTTTAAATGCGGACAGAAGATGGAAAGCTTTGTTAAGGTTCAAGTGTTGAACTCAGCAACCCTTGATGGAGCTTTAAGGACCAAACCCAACATTCAAAATAGCCATAATATGATTATTCGTCCCTTGGAAATTAAATATAACACCAAACAAAAAGCAGCCCTTCGATTCAAAGTCCATTAACACCACCTAACTCTCTAATCCATTGCGCCTCCTCTCGTGGAGTTTGACATAAACACGTGCTTTAACTCATATCATATCGTCCAGCCATGCCGCAATTCTCTAACCCAAAGATTGGCTTAATGATGGTGGAAGGCACCATTCATTTTTTGGATAACGACTTTTTAGTCCTAAAAATATAATAGCTTTAACAAATTAGTCCTAAAGAAAAATTCCTTCACAAACAGATCCTGTAAAATTTTAAAATTATTTCCATTGGTTCTAGTCTGTTATATTAGACGGAATTTGCTGAGCTGGACAAAATGGTGCCACTTCATTTTAGACCTAAAATGCCAAATATCCACACCACTCCATGTCATTGATCCACCAAAAAAGTTGTTGCCACATTAGGGATTGAGAAAAAGTGGAGGGAAGATTTCCCCCCATTTTCATGGTGAATCAATTACAGTATAATTGAAGAAGAGTTAGGTTATTACAGTAAAGAGGAAGTGAAAAGTTACAGAAAAAAAAGAGGAGGCACGAAGGAAGAAAACAAGACACACCATGAATACGCTCTACCATTGTGAGAGAAGGGCAAACATGAGGATGTCGTGGACAAACAACAATCCTGGAAGACGATTCTTCACATGTGAAAGAAGAGAGGTAATGAGTTGCTTAAAAAAATCTAAATTTCTTATAATTTGTGGCTTTTAATAGGTTTTTTGTGTTTTTTGTGATCTAAGGATGAAATGGGGTGTAGATTTTTTCTTTGGGTTGATCCTCCTATGTGTGGTAGATTAAAAGAAATTATTCCAGGATTGTTGAGAAGGGTAAGTGTTTGTACCAAATATAAAATTTTGATAAAGCCCATTATCTAAAATTAATTAATTAATTAAGTTGACAGTTTTTTGAAGGAAATAAGTCAACAAGAAGTAGGAGAAGTGGGGAAAGCAGTTACTGGAGAAGGAGAGAGAGATAAAAGAGGTTCTCTGGAATGAAGAGACTCAACACACAATCTCTACACATAGACTCAACAACTCAAACAACTTAGACAACGATCAAGCTTTCCTTTGTTTTTCAACTTCAATTTCAATTTCAATGAATGTTTGTTTTTCATTTTTAGAGAAAGTTCTTGTTATTCCAGACAAAAATCAATGGAGTTTCTTGTTTTTCAATTTAAGTTCTCTGTAAATATTTTCATTTTCATTTTCAGTGTTGAATTTAACTAGTTTCTCTATAGTTAATTCAAGAACCCAGTAGTTTTAGGTCCCTTAAACTATATCAAATTGTTTGTTCAGAAGTCAGGATCCTCAGGTTGGTGTACCTCACACACTTGACACGTTCATGAAATCATCAAAAAGGGCCAAAGCCAAACACCAACTTAGTTTGTCATTGTGTTTGTTGTAAAGTAACCCTTTATGTAGATTCTTGGGAGTGTAGAGATGGCTGTGACAGGACCACTTCATCAGTTGTTTGATGTTGAGTGCCTTCACTTTGATGGCTGCCTTCCTCTCTTTGCACAACACTCCCTCGACTGCCTTGATTGCTTAGTTGCACAGAACTTGCGAGCCTTACATATTGACCCCTCAAATGCATCCTGCTTGGGTTGTTGATGATAAGATTTGTGCCATAGCTAATGAATTGTTCATTTTTGTTTTCAGGCTGTAAGAAAAATACAAATAATATGTGCTTTACATAATAGTAAACCCAAAATAAAATTAATAAATCACATTGGACAAAGCATACTTATATTTAGAATAGCCATATCATCAAGTGTATACAAACCCTAGCCAGCCGGTATTCCTTTAGTCCTTTTAATGTAGTAAGAAGCTTGGTCAATTGATCTATACAAATCTGATGTTGCCTTTCTCTTGGTTGTATCATGAGCAGTTTATTTCATCTCAATGGGCACTTTTTTTTTTGTTTTAATCCTTCTTGGATTACTATACCTCTAGACCTCAACTATTTGGTAAGCAATTCAGTTGAGTCCCTAATCTTGCTTTTAGTCATTCTTGAATTTGGACTTATGTCATCCATTTTAGCTTTCCCTTTTTTAGTAGTTGCTTTATCTACTTGCTTCTTTTTGCTCCTTCTTCTTGCTGCTTCATTTTGTTTCTTTGCATTACATTTTGTCATTCTTTCCATGAATTCAATTGTTGTAGTCAGTGTTTGCTCATCAGCAAATATGACTTTCTTAGCCTTACTTATAACCTGAGACAGTCACAAACAAGCTTAACACAAGCCACATTTTTTACACAAGCTTCACACAAAACTAACACATTTTTTAAATAATCAAACGTACTTGCAACTTATCTGGTCTAACAGATGGTTCATGAGCAGACATTGACACATCAGGTGCAGACATATAACTAGCAGGAGCAGACACGCATGGTGCATGATACATTCAACAGTCTCTGGTTCCTTTTCATGCTGAATAATATAGTTAGCAGTAAAAAATAAATAAGAAAAAACCACAACAAATGCATATAGTTACATACCTGACCCTGTTAACTGCCTTTCTCACTTCACGCTTAGTTTTGTTATGGCCTTTGCCACAGCAATACTGACATGTCATTAACCTGCCCCTTCTAACCAATCTACCATTTCTTCCAATTCCATGCTCCTCTTTTCTTCTATTTTTTTCAGCTTGCCTGGCATTGCTTTGTATGGAGGAGGCTTTGTAGGTGGCTCAGATGAAGTAGGCCAAAACTTCTGACCATTAATAGGAGTCATCATGCATAACTACACTCATCTGACTCTACATAGTCAGATGAATTCCTCCTGTAATGTTAGCCTCTTCATCTATGTCAATATAGCTATACTCATCTGACTCTACATAGTCAGTCTCATAACCACAATCATCTGCAAGTTCTGGCTCATCATCTTCACATGTGTTTTTCTCTTTATCTAACTCCTGCTGCATCTGTTCACCAAACTATGAACAACATGGCTCAATATTACTCTTTCCTGCATTAAATTTCTTTAACATATCCCTTACTGCCTGTAACTCTGGATCATTACTGTCTGACAAGTATTTCTCATTTACTTCTTCATTAGCTTCCTCACATTCATTACCTTTGTCAGCTTTGAGAACCACATTTTCCTCAGCTGTTAATTCATCTTCACCCACCTCACCTAACTCAGTTTCTTCCCCAAAACCCTCCCCACTGTCACCAACCTGCCCACATTCATCTATAATCACATACAAATTAACTTTTTTTTTCTCATTTAGCACATACAACATATTACATGCACTCTTATCATCAACCAAAAGTTCGAAGCCTTCATTATCACCCACTTTAAAATACAGTTTAAAGTTACCTTCCAACTTGAGTTTATCTCGAGCATGTGCTAGAAGACACCAGTACCCTAACCTATCCGGATCCACCCACTGATAAGCTACAAGCCCCCCTTTGTATGTATTATTGAAAAATTTTCCACCATAATTCCACACCACATATGCCATTTTCACAATATCTGTGCATGAAAATAATGCCCATAAGATTCGCAAGCTTAGTTTAAAGAATGATTAAAAATTTCCAAAAGTTTGTGACACACCTTTCGCTAAGAAGAAAGTGAACAATTCCTTGTATCCACTTTTACCAACATGCATGACCACTTCTCTTCAGTTTCAAAAGAAAAAAACAAAGAAAAGTACAAAAGAAGAAAATGATTGCATATGCTTAAAGAAGATGCGATTCTCTTATTCCCAAATTCAAAAACCCTAATTTTTCAAGTTTTCAACCTTAGTGGAAATCTGACATGGTAGCATAACTTATGTAAATTTTTTGTTGGCTCAAACAAGCTAACATGGCAAGCTTAGTCATCAGTGTAATGGATTAAAAACGGCGTCATGCTGTCCAGCTCAGCGAATTTCATCTAACATAATAGACTAGGACCAACAGAAATAATTTTAAAATTTTACAGGACCCGTCTGTGAAAGAATTTTCCTTTAAGACTAATTTGTTAAAACTACTATACTTTTAGAACTGAAAAAGTCGTTATCCCTTAATTTTTTGTGCATGTTTTATATGGAGGTTCAAAAATTGTGTGTTTAAATTTTCATAACATCAAATATTTTTAAATTAATACCTCTTATAATATATATAAAAAAAAAAATTCATTTTGTATCCAATGTAATGTAAACAATGTACCAATAAAAATATCATAATTTGCTAATCATAAGTATTTTAATTGATATTTTTACATATAAAAATTATAAAGATCTCGATTTTAAGTTCTCCGATCACCATATATTAATATTTAAATTTTAAAGAAGTAGCTACTTTTTATGTTGCGTTGCATCTCTGTTGAATGAAAGAAATACTTCAATTCAACCTAATCAACTTATATTAACAACCATTTGAAAAATACTAGAAGAATAAAATATTTTATAAAAGGTAAAATTTATATTCACACCTCTAAACTTTTTACGTTTTTAATTTTAAATTTTTCAAATTTTATTTTATATAACTAGACCCTTATATTTTACGGGTTAAAAATTTAGCATAAGTTATTATTTTTTTTAATTTATGAAGTTTTATATTTATAATAGTCATACCATTTTTTTTAATTTTTTAACACTTATATCTCTTTTAAAATATTCTCATTGATAAAAAATAAATTTAGTTATTTTAACTCTTAAAATATAAATATAAGTTTTTACATATAAAATAATTTTCATATTTTAAATTAAAAATACAAATTTATATATACATATGTGAATAATTTAAATTTTAGAAATGAATGAATAAGTTAATATTAAGATAAAAAAATATTAGAATAATATTATTGTTTTCACAATATTTTAAATTGTACAAGTTTTTAGTTTCAATGAAATGTATATTTTTTGGAATAAAATATTATGTTGAAAAAGAACACAATAATTGAAAGACAATATGTATTTTATAATTCTTTAAATGAATTTTATATTTTAATATTTTTTTGGTTTTTTATAAAATTTTAATTAAATTGTTACTAATATTGTCTAGAATGACTCAAATTTATAAATTTTTAATTTATATAGAAAAAATAAAACCGAAAGAAGTATTAAGAGTATGAAATTTAAGTTTCAAAAAATTATAAAATATATTTTTACTATAATGTCTTTTAATTATAATGTTCATTTTTATCATAATATTTTATTTCTGAAAATATAAATTTTATTGATAGTAAGACATATAATTTAAAATATTGTGAAAAACAGTAGCATTATTACAATCTTTTTTTATATCTTAATATTAACTTATTTATTTATTTTTAAAACTCAAAATTATTTAAATATTATAAATAAATTAATTTTTATTTTAAAAAATGAAACTTTATTTTTTATAAGAACTTATATTTTTTATTTTTTATTTGAAATATTAAAAATTGAAATAAATACATTTATTTTTTATCAATAAAAAATTTTAAAAGTGACATAAATGTTAAAAAAGTAACAAATAGTATGAATGTTAGAAATATAAAACTTTAAAAACCAAAAGAAAATAATTTATATTAAAAAATTGGTAAAAAGATTAAAATTTCCAAACCCTGAAAGGGTTTAGATATACAAAATAAACTTTAAAGGATCTAAACTTAAAAATGAGAAAAGTTTAAGGGTCTGAATATAAAGTTTGCTACCTTTATAAAAAGGATGGACCAGCTAAAGAAAATAACGGTCTAATAATTAATTATTTTGGTGGCTAAAGAATATGCTCGGTATCATCCGCCACTGTTATCTTCCATCTAACTTCTAAGGTCTTTTTTTTTAATCCTAGAATATTAGTCTACAGATTCTGGATCTTATGATGCTACAGGTGAAAAAATAACCACTGCTTCTCAATTTTTTTTAAAACTGTGCAGTTAATTAACATTATTATTATTATTATTAAAAGAAATTTATGAAAAGTCAAAAGAACAAATTGTGCTTTATTTGACCCTTGGAGATTGGAATGAGTTGCCTGCCTGATGACTCTTCCAGTCTTCCTACAAGCCAACATCAGAAATCATGTTCCTTGGGATCTTCCAAATGAAGCTCAGGCTTGGCCATTTACTAAACGCAACCCATTCATTATACTGGATCATTCAAGGATAGACCTAATCTGACTAATTCCAGCCCAACCCAAATGCAAGTTCATCTGCTTTTCAAACTCAAGCCAGAAAACTCCTTGCTTTGCACGCTTTCTCGAATTGAACTGGGCATAATCAGAGCCTGTTAATGGACTCAGAAAATTATTATTGATGTTTCAGTCAGGGGTGCATTCGTAGCAACCACCTTACTTTTTTTTTTTTTTCTGCTTTTATGTTAAACATGATGCACACCTGTTTTTATTGCTTGGGAAAATCCTGATACTGAAAATCTGATCACTAATACGTAACTGGTCAAGGAGCACAAACTGCATGAAGAGCTCAACTTTACCAGGAGCTAAATTTAGCCAAAGATTACGAACAACTACTTCATCCTCTGCTTGAAGGTATAAAGCACCTGAAGCAGATTTAACTTTATAAAATTTCAGATATTCATCCTGATGGGTTAAATTTCAAATACAGCAAACTGATGCATTTACAACAAGGCATACTAGTTACTCTTAAAAAAAAATCAAAAACATCAAATTTGGTATATGATGGAAGACATAAAAATCAGAAGCAAACAAAAGAATGAATAGACATGATTAAGGTAAAAAGCTTTGTGCTAAATAAGCTGGCACTGTTAACTATTTTTGTCAATGTAGTTACATGTGCATGATTAGATAAGGGAAAAATTACTTTCTGCGGATTAGGTAGCCATGGATATAAAAGGGTGCTCTAGTAACATTTCAGCAGACCATCTAAGAGCAGCACTCCGAGCAAAACAGTGACTCAAGAAATCCTTGGCGTCTTCTGATGTATCACTGGGTATGTTTGGCAATTGATCAGATTTTCCAATCACATATAAAAGATCCTCAACTTCTGAATAGTCCCAAGCTGGTTTTCCAGTCAGCATCTCCACAACCGCACAACCAAAAGCCCAGATGTCCACAGGGTGATCAATTGTTTTATCTTTAACAAGCTCAGGCGACATGTACCTGTATGTGCCTCTCAACCAAGGATCCTTTTCCTGATTCACAGCCTTAGCCAATCCAAAGTCTGCAAGCTTTGCGACAAGCCTGCCACATCTTTCTCCAACGCCTGTTGCCAGTAATATGTTGCAGGGCTTGATATCACAATGGATGTAGCCGCGAGAATGAACGTACTTGAGTCCCTGGAGGATGTCTCTTGCGTAATCCTTCACATCAGATTCTAATAACCCACAGCATGATGATCTGATGTGACTTTCCAAGCTAAATCCGGAACAGAACTCCAAAAGCAAGTTATATATCTCGACGCCTTCTGCCATATGAGTAATTTCATCTCCATAGCAACGAACGACATGAGGGCTTGCAGCAAGATCGCAAAGAATATGCTTCTCATACTTGAGAGATGATGCATTTTCCATGACTGCAGATTTGACGGCCATCTGAAGGGGAAGATGGGTTTCTTGATGGAGAGATGTACTGTTTGTCTTGGCATAAAAGACAGAATGAAAGGCTCCTTTCCCAAGTAAAGCAAGCCTGGTCCAGGAAACTCCATTTGAGGACTCTAAGGTAGGAGAAGAATCGGTTTCAGCAGCAGATAATGAAGATGTAAGATCAGGGAAGAGCGTTTTCTTTTTCTTGTAGGCGTTGCGTCGTTTGATCATAGCTAACCATTTAGCATCACGTTTCGGCCTTTTTTTGGGAGGAGGGCACCAAGAAGAAGATGATGATGATGCTTGAACCACAGCCGTTGTTGAATGGACAACAGAAAACGAAAGATTATGAAAACAGAGGAGGTAAGGGAAGAGAGATTTCCAAACCCTAATGGAAGGAGAGCAAATCAAAAGAGAAACCGAAGGAGAAGCTTTGTTTGAGTGAAAGTGTAAGTAGGATACCTGATGGTCTATTAATCTGTCTGTCCTTCTTATATTAGGAAAACTGAAGACCCTTTCCTTAAAACCTGACGGCCCTTTGCTTAAAATTAACTCAATTAATTCATTAGGAAGACTTAATTCATTAATTCATTAGTGTAAGTAGGATACCTGATGGTCTAATAACCTGATTGTCCTTCTTATATTAGGAAAACTGAAGACCCTTTCCTTAAAACCTGACGGCCCTTTGCATAAAATTAACTCAATTAATTCATTAGGAAGACTTTTCCTTGACAATCTCTGTTTAAACCGACTTCAGGTTTCCAATTGAATAACAACTAAGATGGCTTTGTGCTTTGTTTCATTGATGATGATGGTGGTGATGATGGGTCTCCATGGCTGCTGTTCATGTACTGGGTGATTCTGATATAATGTTTGGACTAATATGATTATCAACAATGGTCTGCTTTGGGAAAGATTTCATGAGGGCGATTCTCTCATCTTCAATTACCAGTACTACCATAGCCAATTCCATGATTTCAGGCAATTCAGTCTTGAAGATTTCGTCTCATGCACCACGGCTTCCTCCTATTGCTATTTATTCCAATGGCTCCCACACAATAACCCTCCAACACCCTGCTCGCTGTACTTCATATGTGACTATCCTGGACTCTGCCACGAAGGACAGAAGGTTAATATTCATGTCAGGCCTAATACTAGTCCAACTCCAGCCCGTCCTCCTGTTGGCTCGCCTGCAGCTGCTGTCAATAGTAGTAGGTCTTCTCTTTTTTTAGTTTTTGGTAGCCTTTCTAGCAGATTGGTTTGTAGTTTGCTAGTCTTTTGTCTAGGACTTCTTTGTTTTACACCTTAGTGCTTGGCTACATGTATCTTAGAGATAGTGCAAATGCAATAAATGGAAGAGCAAACGCTTAATTTGATTTTACAGTATTTAGCTTGCCAGTCTTCTGTTTACGACTTTTCATCATTTTCTTTTCTCAACATGGTGTCCTGTCCTTTCTTCTATAAAGCCCGTATAAACTCCCAAAGAGATTTATGTTTAGTTAAAAGAGAGGTACAACCTTAAAATTAAGCAACGAGGAGGCTCATGTCATTCACAGAGGAAGATTTTGCATGGTGTTGCACCTTTACTATCGATCAACAACAGATGCAGCATAAGCACAGTCAAGCCAGAGTCACTAATATTATAGCTCAAACAAGCACCTCATTAACATGATCAATTAACAGTTCTTAAATATTCAAAGAACATATGAATCCATATAATTATATATATATATAATAGATAATAGAATATGCCAAGCAAACACTGATCCTCATTAGAATTATAGAGAAACAAAAAAAAAAATCTAATCATCCATCTCCTGGTATTGCATGAGAAGCTCAGTGCAACCAGACATAGGCTCCTCCTTCATGAAACCAATAGAATTGGCAAAACGTTTGTTTGATGCAATCCCATTGTTATTTGTAAGGATAACGCGGGCACGGTCACGTCCTGATGATGGTCTGTTGCAGTCGTGAAGTGGGCTGCTAACTAGCATAGCATCACAGAGCTGATCCTGATGATCCTCATCAACATAGATACTATATGTTCCAGTTGAGTCTGTGGTTCCTTCCTTGCTGTATGCAAGCTTCAATGTCTTCCTGTCCTTGCATTCCACTTTAACCTTGGCACCTACACATAAAAAAAGGGACCAACATAAGTGGGCAAAGATGCAGTAATATTGCTTAAAATTTCTAGAACCACATTATTGGTAATCTATTGTGTTGATTCAGACCATTGAGTCTACCAAGCAACCAAGATTACTGAACAATCCTTGTGATCATTGGTTATTTTTTTTTTTGAACATTGATCATTGGTTTAGTTATTCTAAAACAATCTCTATGAAAACAATCGTACGATTCTAACTAATCTTTATTTAGATCCATCAAAAGAATGGACTCATTGATGGAACATTTGAACCCATCAAACACGCAGATCACAGTAATTTCGACAGCCTTAACGCACAACTACATTTTGCACGCACGCATGTGCAACCGTTGAATCAGGAAGTGAGGAAAACAATTAAAATGCACTAAACCACTAAAGACTTCATTTTTAGTCCCTAAAGTAACATATTTCATCTTTATTCTTTAGCGCACACAAGAAACCAAAAAAAAAAAAAAAGCTATCAAAATTGTTACTCAAAAGGGTAGTTGTATACATGACCAGATCTGAAGAAAAACCAGTCAGGCGCTCATCCGCACACCCCCAAAGAACCCACATTTCACAGAACTAACCCATAAACTTGGAACTAACCCATCTGATGATTCTAACTTTACAATTAAAAAAACATAAAAAATGGAAAGAATATGTATATATACCAGGGATGTAGGTGGTTTTGGAGGTCTCAAAACCAGCACGGCAGGTGTCACAGTAAACACGGCCCTCAACCTCAAAAGGGTTTCTTGCAGGGCGAGCAGCAGCCACAAGAGCTGGTAGAACACAGAGAGCAAGCACCAAAATTAATCTGGCCATTTTTGGTTTTGGAATGAGGTACTAGAGATCAGAGATAAATAATGGAGTGAGCGAGTTTGAAACTCAAATCTTGTTAGTGGGAAATGATGATAAAGAAGACAGCAAGCAAAGTATAGATTGAGTAAAGAGAAAATTTACTTAAAAGAAAGAGGAAGCGGTGATAGCGCGTAGAGGATTGTTAAGGCGTGATCAAGGTACAGGCTGTCATGGGTATTTTCGTCATTTATGGTTTAATTTTATGCTGATGATGAATTGCTATATTATGTGGCGGGTTTTGATTGGATAGAGAAGAAGTGGCACGATGAGAAGATGATGCAGGGAATAGAACAGGGGTCGTGATGGATGGCAGCTGTAGTTGTCGGTGCTCACATGGGAGTTGGGAGGATGGGAGAGAGAGTGAGAGAGAGTCACGTGTGGATCAGCTGTATTGCAGTATATGGAGATGAATATGTGTCTACATGCTGTCATCACATGATCCTATTTGCTCATCCATCCGTCACAATTCACTTCGGGTGCGGTGCAGTCATTAAAAATTGTGTGAATTGGTTGCCTAGTTTGGGAGGAAGGTTGGGCTGTGTCTGTAACTTGGACAATATGCTGGGTTCTTTAGCATTACTTTTGGGTTTGTTATGTTCTTGATTGGATTGGGCTTAGTTTTTTTTTATGAGAAATTAAAACCACTAGTTAGATGATCCTCACAGCCATGGTTACAACTGGTGCTACCTTTATTTGGTGTAGGCACATTGTATTTTAGTAGGAAATTTGAATAATTAGAGGTTAATCTTTCAGTCCTTCCTTCCCTTATAACAACGATAATAATACACTAATCATTTGTATTAAGATTTTAGTGTAGTGATATTGTTTTTTAACAAAAACCCTGAATTAAATTCATTCGAATAATCAGGAATAGAGCTTTTGCCCTTTTTTTTTTTTAACAAATTAAATTCATTCAATATAAAAATTAGAGGTTACATCCAATGTCTTTTTGAAGAAACTAAGGATGGACATTAAAGCTGTGATCTAGAAAAAGCAGACTACCCTTGTGTTTTGCTAACCAATCTACTACTCTATTAACTAATCTAGGAATATAGACAACTCTAATTTCTGATCTTCAATCTAAAAGCTGCTTGATATCTTCAATTATGGTTGTTATCTCCCATGCAGTGGACTCAGCTTGAATGTTCAGGATTTGAATTGTTTTTAAGCAGTTGGATTCTACGGTGACTGCTTGTGAAGGATGGCTAGTAGCAAATCTTATTGCTTCTCTTATTGTCACTATATTAACAAAACTAACACATTAATTAGCAAATCTTTTATCCTTTTCTCCCTTTATATTAACAAGACTAACACATTAATTATTTCTACCAAGAAAAAAAAAAAAAGGTAGCTCAGCTTGGACATTTGCAATGTCTAACAATAGGTTCAAGGCTTAAAAGCGTATGTTGTTGGGCATATTCTCATTACAGCTCCTAATACATCATGCTTTTCATCTTCAATAGTTTGACATGATTTTTGTTCACCCGTATGGTGTGGTTAAATTATTTTTGGGTGAATTATATATTTCCCTTTAACATTTGATATAATTCACATTGTTCTTTCTCTTATTTCAAAATATAATTTTTTTTTTATCTTTTAATTTTTATTCCATTAATACTTTAATCTTTCCTAAAGAGTTTCAACAAATGCCCTATATTAAAAAACACTATAAAACAGTTTATTCTTTCCAATTTATAAAAATATACAGTTTAATTCTCTATTTTAATAAAATTAATAAAAGTTAATTAATAAAATATTTTTAAATTAATAAATTTTTTAAAAGTAACTATTTTTTCAATATTTACACATGTTTCTATCAGTATTTTATATTTAAAAATCAAATTACAATTTTAATAAATTCATTAAAATTAATTTCAAAATGAAAGTTATTCATTTTTTAATGTTTGATTTTAACAATTGTAATTTTTTAAAAGTTATTAAAAAGAATATTAAATTAAATTAAGTGAACATATGAATATCGAATAAAATTGATGAAAATTTGTAATTTGATTTTTATTTAATATGTTGATGGATGTATTTGTAGATGTTAAAAGTTTAATTGAAATTGAAAATTTAAATTTAAATTTTTAAAAATTTAAGATACTAAATTGTTTTATAAAATTTAAATAGCTGTTTTATTTTTATAAAATAGAGGGATCTAAATGTTTTCTAATATAAGAAAATCATTGAAATTCTGAATGACTAAAATATTGACAAAATGAAAATCGAGAGATAAAAAATCCAATTTTCGAATAAGAAAGAAAAAAATATGAATAAAGTCAAATTCAAAGATAAAAATACAATTTGCTCATTATTTTATGTATAGGAGTGACAATATTTATTAATATCTTCCAAATATTTTTTTTGAAAAGAAAAATAATTTTATTGATTCAAATTAGTAATATATTGATAGAAATACAAATACAAATTTGTTAAAAACCATAGAATATGAAACAACACCCTAGTTAATAACATAATAAATCAGTTCAAAGCCTACAAATTTGATGAAACTATAATGACTAGAATACTTATGACTCCAGCTCTGTAACATATTGACGATCATAATCTGATTTGTTGTCTTTGTCTGATTGAATATGTTTTGCCTGTTTGAATCACCTACACACAAATAAAAAACCGCTACAAGATGACAAAAAATAAAATATTGTAACAAGACGACGAAACACCAAATGCCGCTACTAGACGACAAATTCATGAAAAAATAAAATAAAACTCAGATCTATGTGGAATAACTACTTATTTAAAAAATAAACTGATAAAAAGAGGTGTAGAGGGGAGATTTCATGCCAAGAATAGCCAAAAATCACCCCTGCTTATTTTGGAAAGATGAGTGGTTAGAAAAGAAAGAAGAGAAAGTTGAGAGAAAGGAGGCTAGGATTTTTCCACTAATATCTCCCAAATATTTTTATGAATTATTGTATGGAGATTGGTATATGTTTTTAATCGCAACCTAAGAGGTTTAGATGTTTATTATTAAAAATTTAAAATAAAGTTTTTTTTATTTGTATTTAAATTTTTTACCAGTCTGTAACCATAAATTTCAAACTATTTCTAAATTTGAATTAGGTAGGACTTATAAAAGGAGTAAAATTCTTCTATATCTACTTAGCGTTGCTAAAACCAAAACTCTCTCGTCTGTAGAGCTAGAATAGGTAGCTAATGAGTTTTCCTCTTCTGTGTTCAAAGACACGAACATTGTTATTTAGCTTCTTTCCTAATCTCCCACTATCAACACTTCCTTTTTACTCTTTAGTTTCCAGTTTTTCTTTTTCCTACCAACCTTTGTCTCTACTATTTAATACATCCTCAGTCTTTTACCTAATTAATTACTTTTGTATTGTAGTGTTTCTTTAATTCTCTTGAGTCTTTTATTCCCTTCAGTCATTAATAGTAAACGTTCACATGTTGAAGGAAAATATATATTTTTTTTATTCTGTTTTGTGTTTCCTTTCCCCCTTATCCCATATTCCATAATACATTCTACTAATTTTTTTCTTCATGTGGGGACTTCTCGAACTTCACTATGGACCCAAGCCATAGTGATTTGGAAATTATTATCCAAAAAGCTCATAATATTAGTTGTAAAGATAAACAAGCCAATGATTCACCCTTGCTGGAGTTGAAGACGAATCAGGATCAAGATAAAAAGGGGGAGCAACTTATTTTGATAGGTAAGCTTATCAGTGAAAGAAGCCATAATGATTTGGTGGTGAAACAAGCAACGACAAAGTCATGGAGATTACACCATGATTTTGTAGTGCATAAGTTAGATGTGAACTTATTTAAGTTTTCTTTTCGCCATGAGGTGGATACAAATATAGTGTTAAACGAGACTTCTTGGTGTGTATCCAACCGGTTGCTCATTTTAAAACCATGGCCAGTATATGTTCCACCTGAGCAAGTTGATTTTACTACATCTCCTTTCTGGGTTCAATGCCATGGATTACCATCGAACCAAATGAATAAAGAGAATGCTATTACTATTGCTCGTCTATTTAAAGGATTTGCAGAGGTTGATTTTGAAAGGAAATAAGTTATGCTACTTAGGCTTTAAGAATAGTGTGGTGAGCACTAACCTAAGTAGAGTAAATTTTAAAAATTTACTTTCTCATAACCCTTTACCGCATGAAGAATTTTCACCCCCATGAATCTATTTTGCAATTAAACACATAGCTAATATACATCAACATGTATAAACATAAAACTTAGGAAATCATATTGGCGAAATACTTACAGTCTCCTAAGTGTTTGATGTAGACCACAAGTAATCTCCTATAATGGATTGCTTTCTTGAATCAATACTAAGCCACCCAAATGTATGGCCTCTAGCTTGACACACCAAAGCCTTCCAATCACCTTCTTGCCTTTGATTAAGTGTAGTTACAAGCACCTCTCTTGTGACCCAAAGAAACTTCAACTAACTTAATCCTACTAGTAAGAGCTAAAAGTTTATGTTTGGTATATTTTTTTTTCTTTTTGGTCTATCTTTTGTCTTTACACTTTCCACTAACTCTTAATGGATATCAAAACTCTTAACCTATAGAACTCTTCTTAAGGTTATATTTATATGTGGAGAATTAGGGTTAATTAGACGTATACATATAAATATCTCTTACACTATAATCATTAGGAAGCCACCTCATGACATAGTAAAAAGTGTATATGTATAAATATCTAATAAGTGTAGAGAATATATGTAGATATATATTAAACACATCTTATGTATTTAATCCACACATATTTTCTCTACATAACCCACCAACTCAATTTGCCCTAAAAGTCAACTAAACACACATAAGAGATAATATCTCCTAATATGTCAAAATAGACTTATATTGATAAATGGACTTAGGCTTGGTTATTGGGCCAACTCTTGGGCCAAGTCTAATCCATAAATCAATTGGGCCTGGTTGGTGGAATTGGGCCTTTTGGTGGCCAATTCTTGGCTCAAGCCCATTCCATCAAACTAATGGGCCTTGGAGTTAGGCCAACATTTGGTCCAAGCCCATTCCATCAAACTAATGGGCCTTGGATTAATCTTTGGGTCAAAACTCTTTTGGGCCTAGGCCCACACACCTTGGGCAATTAATTTAAGTTCATAAGGAAACAACATATACTATTTATTTAATACTTTAATTAATATCTCATATTAATCAAGTATTTAATAATTAAACTCTTACTGGAATTATATTTCATGATATGCTAGAATCATTGTTCAAAGCATAAATCCAATTCCATTAATCTTAATTAATTGATTAAACTCTTTAATCAACAATTAGATTAATAAGGTGACATGGAAAAGCTCTTTTAGGTGTGACTTACTAGATTCATGTCTAATTGATAATGAGAATATAATATCAACTCTTGATATTATTTGAAACTCTTTCCAGCCTAAATGTGAAAATCCTAATCATACACATTTAGTTCTCATAAGTTGTGAGTGACCCTTAGCATCGATATCACAACTACCCAATTAGAAATGGATGCATATGATGATTCACACAAACCCTTATGGTCATAATTAATGTGCACTAAAATCTCTTCATTTGAAGATCCTGATATAGCCTAGAGTCAAGGTTTAATCAAACTCTAATAACTTTATCATATGACCTCATCTTAAGTTATTCTTGATAAAACATAACTAATACTAGAAATGCTTTCTAGCACTGAAACTCTTTCAGACTGTGTTATGTTTATCCTAGCCAGGAACTCTATTCATCAAGAATAAACTTAAATAGTATAGGATGTATCCCAATTCACTCCAGGCAATGAATCCCATCTTAGTTGAACACTCATCCCTACATTAAACTGATTAGAGCAACTACATGCCATATACCCATGTGAGAATTACACAAGTATGGAAGTGGTAACAAACCCTAACCACTCAAATGTGGATGACCGTGTCACCTCAGGTCAAAGGACTATATGCACCATTATAACCTAGACTGTGATTATTGACTATAAGTGAATATCCTTGCGATCACAAATCTAACGTCATTGTTTGATCCACCCATCATATGAGGTGATAGTCTAATTAATATTACCCAAATATTAATTAATTGACTATGAACAATTTATAGCATATGTACCAAATAAATTTATAGCTCATAGTATCAACTCTTGATAATAAATTTATTTAACATAATGCTAAAATGATGATTACTCAAATAAATAATCTCTTTATTTAAATGAATACTTTATTGCCATTTAGGATAATTTACAATGTCATTATACATTACAAAATGGCACTGGGGCACATCTATACTAACAGATTTAACCAATGATAATGCGATCGGGTGGCACTTGTTTTTATGTATTAAAATTAATATAGATATCAACAAGCCATTGATTCATGGGTTCCAGAATCAACGTCTTGATGGAAAGATTGAATAGGTCACAGTAAAGTATGAAAAGTTGCTAGATTTTTGTCATTACTGTGGATTCATTGGTCATGCTTGGAGAAGCTACAACAATAAAAGGCGCGATGATAATGCAGGGAAACCAACATCATCAACTATACAATATGGGAATTGGTTGAAAGCAACACCGATCAGAAGGAGATATTTGAATGACTTGATGCCTTTTGCAATTGATAATGAAGTAACTCAGCGTGATGATAGCTGTGAGGAAGAAGATTACTCATTAAGTTGAAAGATGACTTATTAAGTCGAAAGATGATTCATTAAGTCAGAACAAGAAGGGTAAAGTAGTTTTAGTGCCCAAGAAGCTTTCTCTAGAAGACTCACCATTAAGATTCATATCAGTTCATGATTATTGTCTAAAGAAAAGGGTAAAAGTAGTAGGTACTAACGTGGGTGGCCCATCAATAGGATTATTAAATGCATGTAGCTAGGAGACTCCCTCTACAAGCAAACAACAGGAGAAGGTAGTGTATACTTGGCATTATTCATTGGACATTCCAAACCCAAGCCCAAATATCACTCAAACACTTGAGGCCCAACCCATATTGAATCCAAATTCCACAAACCAAAGCTCACCAACTTTATTTACCTTTGCTCCCTAACGAACCATACAAAGCCCAGAATCTCCACCCACATATCCCAATACACAGAACCCAATCCTTAATCCTACCTTAGAGCAACCCAATACTTTTAACCCTAACAACCCAATAACACTACCCCTAATCTCAACCTTTAACCCGACAGAAATCATCCATCACTCATCACCTTCTTCATCTCCTAACAGTCCAACCTCAATAATACCGTAACCTTCCAAAAGAACCAGACGCCATAAAGAGAAGCCTCATTATGGCAAAAGACAGAAGGTGGAGCCTTTTGACTTTCTGATATCCTAGATTTGTAAGTTTGTAAAGTGAGCTATAGAGACTGAAGAGGAAGAAGATGGGCAGAAATATGATGACCAGTTTCAGTCAATGATGGTAGCGGTTCATTAGGTTTGCAGAAGAAGGAGGTGGAATAGAAATACTAGTTCTAATAGAGGTGTGATAATAGAAGAGATTATAGATGGATGAGAGCAGCATGATAGTGTTATGGAAAAGGTGGAGGAAGTAATGCATACTGACGATAATAAGGCGTTGATGGCTCGCTAAAGGACACCACAACAACCATGAGTCTCTTGTCATGGAACTGTCAGGGGCTTGGATAACCCTTGACAGTTAGAGCCCTTAAAGAGCTTAAATGGAAATTTTGTCCCTCCATTATTTGACAAAATTAAGACTGATTTAGAAAAGTTGTGTTGCTTTGAGTTTCTTCCCCATTATTTATAATTCAAGGCTTAATTACAAGAATCAAATCTCCTCAATCTAAATATATACCAAGAATAGATCTAGCCTAAGAAAGGAAATAAAATATATAGTTAAAGCCATATTTACAACATATAATGAGCCAAATTAGATCCCTAAATTTTAGCATATAATTCAGATGCCAGTTTGTTATGA
Organism: Mallotus repandus; assembly: GCA_949671775.1. Taxonomy (NCBI): domain Eukaryota; kingdom Viridiplantae; phylum Streptophyta; class Magnoliopsida; order Malpighiales; family Euphorbiaceae; genus Mallotus; species Mallotus repandus. Next base: position 17,200 of record CATIWM010010569.1, on the reverse strand, counting down.
GAGACAACTAGCATTGACATCACGCCTCAAATTGATGCTGGGACAGGAACCAATAATAATTTGCTCATTAAGAACTCATGTCATTGCCTAGGCAAGGCCTTTGTGAAGATGTCAGCTACTTGTAAAGAACTAGAGATATGTGTGAAAGAAATCTGTTGTCTATCAAAAGCTTCTCGTATAGAATAACAATCAACTTCTATATGCTTATTACATTCATGATAGATCGACTTTGCTGTAATTTGTATGGAACTGGTGTTGTTTGTATGTAAAGGAGTTAGAATAGATTGAATGAATCCAAGTTCAATAAGAAGGCTACATAACCAAATAATTTCAGAGCATGTTGTAGACATAGCTTGATATTCTACTTTTGTTGATGATTTAGAAACCTTTTCTTGTGTCTTGCACTTCCAAGAGATTAAAGCATTGCCAAGATACATACTCCACCTTGTTGTTGACTAACGTGTGTTCGGGCATCCAGCCCAATCTGTATTGCTATAGGCAGCTAGAGTGGGATTAGATGCAGTGGGAAAAAATAGTCCTCATGTAGAAGAGCTTAGATGATACCGAATGATTCGATGGACAACAATCATATGAAGTTGTCTAGGTAAAGTCATAAATTGACTAACTTAATGTATAACATAAGAAACGTTTGGTCTAGTGACAATTAAATACATAAGACTGCCAACTAGTTTGTGATACAAGGTGGGATCATGGAAAAGATCACCTTCATCTCTTTTGTATTTAACATTCACTTCCAAAGGGGTATCAACAGGAGCAAAATTTCCCAAACTAGCCAAAGCAATGAGGTCTTTAGTATATTTTTGTTGGTTATAGAAGATGCCTTCAGCAAATTTATGCACCTCTAATCCAAGAAAATAAGTGAGAGGACCGAGATCCTTCATTTTAAAAGCAGTTTGAAGAGACTTTTGAAGTTGAGTAATCAAAGATGAATCAGATCCAGTGATGATAATATCATCTACATAAACAAGAAGAATTACAATACTAAAGTCTTATGCCGAAACATCGAGGTATCATATTGACTTTGTATGAAGGAAAGCCCAAGAATAATTTGCCAAAACTTTTTAAACTAAACTCTTGGAGCTTGCTTTGACCCATGAAGAGACCTTTTAAATCGATACACATCAGTTGAAGAGGTACTTGTTACTCCAGGAGGAATATGCATATAAATTTCTTCCTTCAATTCCTTATGAAGGAATGCATTTTTCATATCCATTTGACGGATTGGCCAAGCTTTAAAGGCAACTATAGCCAGAATTGTTTGGATAGAAGTCATTTTGGCCACAAGAGCAAATGTTTCTTCATAGTCCACTCCATATTCTTACCGATTTCCAAGAGCCACAAGTCTCACCTTATATTTGTCTAAAGACCCATCAGATTGTAATTTTACAGTATACACCCACTTGCAGCCTATGGGTTTAATTGAAGGTGGACATTGAACTATATCCCATGCACCGTTCAACTCTAAAGCATTTAATTCTTCTTGCATTGCTTGCTGCTAACACTTATGTTTCATGGCCTGAGTATAAGAAGAAGGTATAGAAATAACAGATAAAGTAGCAGCCAAAGATGTAGCAGGATATCCATACCTATCAGGGGGTTTGGTTTGGCGAGCTAACTTGTGATGTGGTTGTGGTACTGATGTAGATGCAGGTTTAGGTGTTAGAGATGATTCTTGTAAAGGGTCTGCATGATGGGCACTCCTTTGATACATAAAGCCTAGTTTAAAACTAGGTGTAGAAGATGGTAAAGATGTAGTACTTGCATCAAAAAATTTTGGTAAAAAAGATGGTGAAGATATGGATGAGGGTTCTTTCGGAAGCATGAAAAAATACTGATTCTCAAAGAATATGGCATTTCATAACACTCGTATCCTTTTAGTGTTAGGATCATAGCATTGGAACCCCTTTTGATGAGGAGTATATCCAAGAAAAGCACACCTAACAAATTATGTTGATGGTTTATGTCGTTTATGTGGAGGTAAATGGACAAAACAAAGACAACTAAAAGTGTGGAGACCAGAATACTTAGGTTGAGAATGATATAAGTGATAATATGGTGACTCATAGGTCAATTTAGGGGCTGGAAGATGATTAATTAAGTAAACTGCAGTACTAAGAGCTTCAACCCAAAAATGAGGTACAACAAATAACTCAAGAAGCAAAGTTTGAACCATGTCAAGAAGATGACGGTTCTTTCTTTCAGCAACACCATTTTGTTGGAGTGTATGGGCATGACCATTAAGAAATAACGCCTTTTTGTTTGAGAAATTCTTGAAATTCATGAGACATGTATTCTCCACCTGAATCTGTTCTTAAGGTCTTGATGCAGGTGGAAAATTGAGTTTTAATAAATGCTAAGAAATTTTTAAAGACATTAAAGACTTCATTTTTGGATCGAAGAAAATAGATCCATGTGAACCTACTATGATCATCATTGAATGTCACAAAGTACTTGTATTGAGAGTGAGACACAACAACTGTAATACCCCAAACATCACTATGAATAAGATCAAAACAATTGGTAGATAAAGTGTTGGGTTTTGTGATACTATAAGCAGTGGAAATTTAATTTTTTTTTATCATAAACCCAAACCCGGATCCATGTAATTCGATTAACTGATTCAATTAGGGTTTTCAAAATCTTACCACAATTGCAAGTAGAGGCTAAATTGCTGGAAGGGAGAGAGGAGGTTCACACCGGTGACACCTTACCTCGAGCTTTTTGCTTTCTTTGGTCGGATTGAGATGTCTCCAAAAGGATGCGTCCTCTACTGGTATCCACATGAATAACCCTTGATTCAAAACGAATCTGTGTGCTAGTACCTTCTTGATTATCTCAATAAATCAAGAATGAAAGAACTCTGTCTTTTCATTTTTCTCAAAAGGGAGAAAACGAATTTAGGTGGCTAAAGTGATAGACGTATATGAAACCCTAGAGAACATGGTATATTTATACACTTCTCAATTAGTGTTTCACTTACCAAAACACCCTTTTGGTATATGCCACTTTTAATTCTGATTTTATTTTAAATACTAAATCAGAAATATATATCCTATTTATTTAAGATAACCATTACCTTAAGTAAATAAGTAATTAAATAAATAAATATATATACACATGAATTTACACACACACACACACACATATATATTTATTTATTTATTTCCACAGAGTAAACCCATATTTGTTTTGGGCTTGTTCAAAGTGTATAACCTTGTAGGTTCACACATTGTTGGAAGTTAGCAAGAAATTATGACTACCCAAGTTATGTGAAAGCGGATAATCCGACATAACCTTATTATAGTCAATATTGTAGTCCCTTTATCACATGATATCTTAATTGAACATAAGGCATAGTTTATGTCATCCTTATACAGTTCATTAATATTATTACTTGATTTCAAGTAGATTGAGAATGATAACTCTTTATCAATTCATTTCAGCATGGCCATGCATTTTCCTTTAGTCTATCTTATCAAGGGGCCCATAGATATCTTACTCATATTAAATGAGGGATAAATTCCTTTTCAATCACTCACATTCCTCATATAACTCATTTCATATCCAACAACATTCTATTCTATCATCCTGTTAAAGACAATGTTAGAATGTATAAAATATAAAATAATTATGTAGAAATCCATTGTGATTTTAAGGTCGAAGGACTAAAACAATATTACTGTGATGAGAATAACTTATGACAATTATCTATGTAGTATTCTCACAGTGGGTCAATCAAGTACATTATTTCTCTAAATAGTACCCATGAGTTGACTTAATATCTCATATTCATGATTAGTGAAACATAACCATCAGTCAACATCATACTAGTCTTAATTTATTAATATGACTAGGGATAATTTGAATAGAACTCATATTTAATCTAAGGGTTTCACTATCAAGTCACATACTTGATGTCCTTAAAAAAATTAACTATTCAAGTAATTATCATAACATAAAAATGATAATGAATGTGCCTCTTTATTAATAAAATAATAAAGTCAAAACATAGTCACATATGATTGACCTAGTGCATACCACTAACACCCGGATGACCTCAATACGGCCATTGAGGTGCAAGGATGGCATATGATGGAGCAGTCAATCAAGATGGAGCAGGAGTCGGGATTATACTCCTAACACCAGAAGGAGAAGTGGTACCAATCACTAAAAATCTAGAATTCTAGGTTACGAACAATGAGGCAGAATATAAAGCATGTGCACTTAGGATGGAAGCTTTGATAGCTCTGGGAGTGACAGAAATCAAAATATTTGGGGATTCCATGTTGGTAATCAATCAGACAACAGAAGAATAGGAACTAAAAGAACAACATTTGAGGTAATACTTGAGTCACCTGCAATAGCTCGCCTTATCTTTTCAAAATGCAAATTCATCCATCTCTCTAGAAACCATAACTAGATGGCAGATGCACTTGCTTCCCCAGCATCGATATGGGAAGGACCAGCTAAAATGCCTATGAAGCCTCTAATCTTACTCAAATCAGACCAACCAAGTCACAAATTCCTCAGAGTAGCAGAAATGAAAGCAGATGACAAACCCTGGTTCTGCGATATCCAGAAATATCTCACAAAAAGGATTTATCATGAGAAGGTAACTGAAAAAAGATAAAGCGGTTATCTGGCAACTAGCATCAAAGTTCACATCACACTAGGGTGTATTATATAGAAGGACCTCAGATGGGATACAACTTAGATGTCTAAGCGAGACAGAAGCTACAAAAGCAATGGAAGAAGTACACGAGGGTGTCTCTGGTCCACACATGAATGGAGCCATCTTAGCTAAAAAACTAATGAGACAAGGGTTCTTCTAGATGACAATGATGGAAGATTACATCAAATTTGTAAGAAAGTGCCACAAATGCCAAATTCATAAGGATGTCAACCATCTTCCCCCACCAGAGCTACACTATATTTCTTCTCTGTGGCCTTTCTCAGCATGGGGGTTAGACATAATTGGGGAAATACACCCAACAGCCTCAAATGGGCACAGATTCATCCTAGTGGTTGTCGACTACTTCACAAAGTAGGTTGAAGCAGAATCATATGCAAGACTAGGGGTAAAAGACTCAAAGCACTATACCATACTCTAGACAATCAAAGACTCAAAGCACTATACCATACACAATTGTATCAAGCTCTATTAGTTAGGACTTTCAACAAGAAAGTAAAGCCCAAAAGCATAAAAGTAGGGGATCGGGTATTGAAGCAAGCTAAACAGAATCTCTCAAACACAAGAGGGAAGTTCAGGCTAAACAAGGAAGGCCCATATCCGATCAAAACTATTCTATCAAGAGGAGCTACCAAATTGATGGATTTCGAAGGAAATGAATTCTCTGAACCTACCGACATAGATCGCTTGAAAAAGTACTGTCTCTAAGTCAAATACCAACAAAAAAAAATTCCCACTGAGTTAAAAATCAAAAAAAGGCTACTCATGCAAAAATTAGGAAATTTCCCACTAGGTTGAAAACTTGAAAGGGCGGCCTAGGCAAAAGTTGGAGAAACCGAGAGAAAATACTTAGTTAGAAAACCTGAAAAGGATAACTAAGGACAGGGGTACTTTTAAATTGAAATATGCATGAATGCAGTTGTTCTTTTCTTAAATATTTTTAGTAAATACGCGAATGATTGTCAAATCATAAAAGTACATCTAAGAAAATGTAATATATCATTATCATATGAATTCATTGAACATATTAAGTAGAATTTGCATTTCTTCATTATATACTTTCAGCTCTCGTCCGTTTCTTCACTTCTTCTCCAAAAATCGCAAGTTGTTATCGTTAATGCCTTAAAAAAAAAAAGCCCAGCTAAGTGTGAAAAGCTCTGAAAGGAGATGCCTTAGGGAAAAGAGGGAAAAGAAAGAAAATATACCCAAATAGGCATGAAAAGCTCCAAAAGGAGACGTCCTATGCAAAAGAGGGAAAAATAAAATAAAACAAAAGAGGTAGACGAAATAAAAGTCATCAAACAGACACAAATATTATAGAAGACACAAGTCAGTCAAATACAACAACACCAGCAAAAGAAAAGAGGTACAATACATGGGATAGATGCCTAGCTACAACATCCAGAGTCCATGATCTCGGGAAAATGATACAACAACAAGCAACTATAGCCAAAAACCCATACCTAGCCTCCTAAACAACTATGTCGGCCATGGTTGCCACCATGAGCAAAAGCTAAATTCACTCAAGCATCTCCTTCACCTGGATCATGTTGATCTACGCAAAAAGCAGCCAACTCTCACTCCAATTGTTGAATGCACTCATCCAAGGATGCTCGTTCTCTCTCCCATTCATGGCTAGCAAGAATGCGTTGGGTCTGCATTAGACAAATATCATAAAACGCATTTCATGCATTTGCATAACATAGGTACAATATACAATCAATAAAAGAGGACATATGCTCTACACGCCAGTAAATTCCATAAAATACTCATGCGCACTAATCGCAATAGTATACCCAAACTGAGTAGTAAAAATAGACACCTACAAAGTAGAGAAGTCAGATAACAAGAAAATTAAAGAAAGGGAAAACCCTACAAAGTCAAAAGACTGACATTAGTAGTGTCTGCAGGTGCTACATCCGACTAGGGTGTGCCAACCCTAGGTAAAGGGAAGCACATCCCAGCTCCTATAATCAATAATCCATACAACATAGGAGGCACTATACCCACTAAGTCCCTAAGAACAGTACTGCTAGATGCCACGCCACTAGCATGAGCCATCCCCTTAGTCCTAAGGATGCTCTCCTCATCAAAATAAGAAGAACCCAATCTCTTCCGGTGACTTCCTCAATGCTGCAGATAAGTTATTATAACTCACGCTATTTGCAGTTTACCACTAACAAAGTTTATTACATTTTGTACATAAGTAGAAAAATGTAAAAGCTGAGAAGCATACCATATCAGAAGATGCTACCCTTGAAGCAGAACGAATGTGGGATGCTCACGAAGTCCCACCTCCTGAACCTGAAGGTGGTGTAGGATCCATCTAAGGAGGTGGAACTGGAGAGACATAGACACTCACTACAACATTGATCAATTGGGGGAGAAATGTACACATATAAGAGAAGTGCATGCCCTGTAAAAGATCCTCAGAAGGATATCCTCTCTCAGCTCCAGCAAGCTCCTCTCTAGTGAGCTCTCGACCCCAAAACATGTCACCAAGGGGAGCAACAGGGACTCTCCTCATATACAGTCCATCCCACCAGTAATGGACTCACTTGTCCAAGTACCATACCTTATCAATAATGCTAGCCAATAAGACTCTCCTCTGTGTTAGGTGCTAAGCTGACGCAATCTCAGCCGACCAGTCCTCTCTCTCCAACCACCAACGGGCACGGATCTGTCCAAGAAGCAGTATAAGCAAAAGATTTCCAAAGAATGAGAAAACTGAGATCAAAATTTGTCATACCTGGCTCTAGGCCAATCTACTCAAGAAATTTCTCGCCTCCACAGGGCTTTCAATTAAATCAAAAGTCTTCTGAATCCACTGCAGGAGACGTGGAAAACCCCTCTAAAATAAATGATCAATAGTAGGACGGGGGAGCACTCCAAGCTCATAAGCCCAAATTTGTCAAAAGAAAAAGTTAGAACATCTAAAATCAATAAAATAATCAATAAGGACAAAAGACCACACTCACATCTAGCACGAATAAGCAGCTGCATATCCGTGAGCCTCCTCTGCAAGTAGTATCCAAGCCAGAATACATATGGGAAAAAGCAGCCACACCCCAACTGTATTTCGACAAGTCTCTCAAGTTCTTTAAAATGAGCAATAACTATAGATAACCAGTGCCCGAAGCATTCGAAAAAATAATGGCACTAAGAAGGTAATATAGGAAACATCGGGCTAGCTTCTCTGAACTAACACAACCAGCATTATTTCTCGATCTAACCTTATCCACCAGTTCTGTATACCGGATCAAAGAAGAATAACCAGACTTTACAAAAGTAGTGACCCCAAACAGATCCTTCAACCACACATTCCTCACCACCATAAAGCTATACACCTCATTACTTAAAGGGACAGGCTCCCTAGAGAAACTTAGCCTAGTAATGGCGACAAAATCTAATGGAGTAATAGTCATCTCTCCAAAAGGCAAATGAAATGTATAGGCAGTGTCCATCCACCGCTCAATAAGAGCACACATCATAACCTAGCTCGATGTATAAGAACTATAAGTGAGGGCAAAAATGACGCCATCAAAACCCTTCCCAGCAACCATGTCCTTCACACATGGTGGAAGACCCTGATAGTATAAGCTGACCTTATTTAAGCTACCAGGCAGCTGAATGACAGGCCCATGAGACTGCAACTGAAAGGTAAATCATTTAAGGCACTCATCAGTCACTAAAACGTCTCTTTTTATAATCCTTGCAGGAATAAAACCAAAATCAAGGAAGTCAATAAAATAAAACAGCGTGAAAATAATAATAGTAAAAGCTAAACTACAACAAGAGCTAAACTATAGCAAAAGCTTCACAAATAGCCAATGCTAAGTAAACTATAGCCAGAGCTAAACTACAGGAAGAGCTAAACTATACCAAAAGCTTCACAAATAGCCAAAGCTAAGTAAACTACAACAACAGCTAAACTACAGCAAAAGTTGTGGCAATGATGAATAGTCCAAGCATGGGTCTTCAAATAATGGACAATAGGAATCGGACCTCCCTGAGAAAGTTCAAATGAACCAGGATCATCCCGAGAGCTAGATGGATAAGGAAAAGCTCCACCATTAGTCCCAACGGTCTCTAGCACTCCAACAGTAATAGGAGTCCCTGCACCAGTCTACTTAAACTCCACATCACCCATCTCTAAATCAATATCATCAAAAGAGAAAGAAGTGTTATCCATACCATCCAAGTCGTCAGGAATAGGAGGAAAATCCATAATTTATGAACAACAATAGAACAAGAAGAAAAGAAGGAAAAAATGCTTCAAAAATACAAAAAGAAGTTGCACAGGGCTAGAAAATAAGTAAGAACCTCCCCAAACATGAAAAATAAGTGCCTTATATAAGTACGGAAGGCCTTCGAAGCGTGTGATCACACGCCCTTCTAACCTTCATATGCCCTAATGCACTCATGTGCAAACTTCAAGACCCCCACACATGCATTCCTACAATCCTAAACATGAAATCTATCAGAAAAACACATAAAAACACACATATCACATGAACATGAACACTACGCATTGCATTTGACATCACTGTCTCAGAAAGTCATAACATCATTCACAAAAAGAGAAAAAATAGAGCAAACATGACATAAACACATCATATCTATGATGATCGCATCATCAGATCATAAGAATCACATTCAAGATGTGACAAATAATGACAACATCACTACTTAGAAGCATTTTCAATGCTTAGTAGCATCTTTCACTGCTTAGTAGCATTTTTATATGCTCAATAGCATCTTTCAATGCTTAGTAGCATCTTTCACTGCTTAATAGCATTTTTATTTGCTCAATAGCATTTCTCATCTACTTAGTAGCATCTTTCACTACTTAATAGCATTTTTATTTTCTTAGTAGCATTTTTAACTACTTAGAAGTATTTTTATTTGCTTAGTAGCATTTTTCACTGCTTAGTAGCAGTTTTATTTGGTTAGAAGCATTTTCACTGCTTAATAGCATTTTCATCTACTCAAGAGCATTTTTATCTGCTTAGTAGCATTTTTATTTGCTTAGTAGCACTTTTATCTGTTTAGAAGCACTTTTATTTGCTTAGTAGCATTTTTCACTGCTTAGTAGCATTTTTATTTACTTAGTAGCATTTTTATTTGCTTAGAAGCATTTTCACTACTTAGTAGCATTTTCATATGTTCAGAAGCATTTATATCTGCTTAGAAGCATTTTCACTTGCTTGACACCTCAGTAGGTTACAGTAGCATTTCCATCTGATTGACACCTCAATAGGTTATAGTAGCATTTGCTTGACACCTCAATAGGTTATAGTAGCATTTGCTTGACACCTCAATAGGTTATAGTAGCATTTCCATCTAACTGACACCTTAATAGGTTATAGTAGCAGTTGCTTGACACCTTAGTAGGTTATAATAGCATTTCCATCTGCTTGACACCTCAATAGGTTATATTAGCACTTGCTTGACACCTCAATAGGTTATAGTAGCATTTGCTTGACACCTCAATAGGTTATAGTAGCATTTGCTTGACACCTCAGTAGGTTATAGTACCTTTTTCCATTTGCTTGACACCTCAATAGGTTATAGTAGCACTTAATTAACACCTCAATAGGTTATAACAGCATTTCCATTTGCTTGACACCAAGGAAGCTTACAAAAGCATCATCTCACCTCACCTAAGAAGGTTGCAAAAGCACACAAAAACAGGCGATAACTCCTCCAACCAAAAAAAAATAACATCAACAATGATGGGTTTGATGTCAAAAGACTAAATGGTGCACCATCAAGTAAGTACCTCTTCCCAAAACTATTTTTTCATCTTTGCATTGCTTCACGTGTATTGACATCAGTACTAGAAGACTATACAACACACATGAAGATGGGGGCAACTATCATACATCGAGTTTTCACTGTTCCTAAAAAGGTCCAATGATGAAAACATCTCTTTGAATATGACAAGTTTCTATTCACTCGTACCGCCTCTAGAGCCTACCGTGAGTCTGAAAAGCCTGAACTGAGCCTCTAGAGAGCGAACCGGCTACTGAATCATTAATTCACACCCTGATTTTATGAATTATGAATTATTAGAATGATATGTAGCTCATTTCTAGAAACCGTTGCTCAAAACGTGCAACTCGTCAGACTGGTGTTCATCTTGTAAGACCGAAGTTCAACTTTGTGAAAGTCAGAAGCCAATTTTGACCAAACGGATGTCAAAAATGAGTCTGGGAGGTCCCAAAACCCTAAAAACACACACAAAGACCTGAAAAATAGCACGAGGACATGCGTGACCACGAGTCAAAGTGCGTGATCACGCACCTAAACACGAGTGATCACGTGCCCAAATGTGTGATCATGCACCCCTAATGCATGATCATGCACACTCTATGTTGTCATGTGCCTCGATACGCGTGCACACGCATAAAACTACACACATGCCTCGAGACACGTGATCACACGTATTTTCACTATTTTTCTCTATAAATAGGGGTATCTCCCATTTCAGGGGGGCTAACACACACTAAAATGTTGTCAAATTGAAGACTTAGGAGTCCTAATTTACACACTTTTGGCTCACCTTCTACTTTTTTTGTAGGATTTTAGACCGACTTGAACCAAACCTACCCACATCTTTGTCAAAGCACGCTTCAAAGGTATATGAATTTACATTCTACACATCATTTTTAACCTCTCGACAAGGACAGCTTCACAAACCTAAAAATAAGCTCAATTGAATCTGAGGATAATCATTTTTGCATGTTTTTTGCATTTTACTTTTATTGTCGCCAGCAATTGAGAAATTATTGTGACCTGTGTGGTGAGACTGGCAATTTGCATGCTGATTATATAATTTATACTTTATTTTTACTTATAATAAATTGTCATTTTTGCATCAAAAATGCATTCAATAATGTGAAAGTTCACATTTCCGAGCTAGGGCCTCCATTTCATGGTACAATGATGCAATCATGCATCTTTCATTATTTCTCTATTATTTAGAAATATTTCATAATAATACCTGCAAATGCACATGATTATGCCTCTATTTTCTCTTTTAATTAAGTGAGTAATCCCTGTTTACTTGTTATCCGAGTGGATGAATGGATGGAATCGCACATAGTTGCGCTAACCTCAGTTTTGCAGGCATATTTTTATATTAGGATTAGATTTACATTTTCGCCTTTTCGAATGTATTTACTAGGAAAGCCCTGTAAATAACCATGCTTACTCTCCTTTATTTTCCATAATTATAAATGTGCTTATGTGAATGTACATATATCAACTGTCATTACCGAAACTAGGGTGCTGCAATGGCCATGTATCAAGTATTATAATGAGAAATAGTTAAAAAGTATATGCGATCTCCTGAACCTAGAATCTCTGTTGGGGACGATACTCGATGAGTGACCCAATGTCGTCCATTTCATCTTTTCCTGATTTTTTAAAAATCAGGTGGCGACTCCACAAACACAAAGCATCTCGCATCCCCCCGAGAGCAACCATTATCCTTATCCCGTTAATAGAATGAATGTCCCATTTAGTAAAGTTTCCATTGAAAATCATATTAGGTCGCTCACTAGGGCTCAACCCGGTGCTAGAGCATGCTGATAAGCTGCCTGGGTAAGGTTTGAGCTAGGCATTCATGTGCTCTATTTTTATTACTTTATGCCAAGTGTGGGCAGCCTTGATGCGTGCAAATGGATGGGGGAACTGTCCCCTTCGAGGGCAGTGAGCAACTAAGGATGTGTAACTGATGTTCATGGGGACAAACCTCATGTTGAAGGGTGCACGAGCTACCAATTAGATACTACTTAACTGCTCCTTTTGGTAGCTTTTGCATGTGGATGCATGGGGGACCTCCCCTTGATCAGAGGTGAGAATGACACTTTTAGGGACAAACCTTGTGCTGAAGGGTGTACAGACTGCTAATTAGATGTTGCTTAACTGCTCCTTTTTGGTAGCTTTTGTATGTGGATGCATGGGGGGCATCCCCTTAATCTGAGGCCACATCCGTTGACATGTCTTGAGATATAAACTGTTGGGGGTTGAGTGGCTGACTTTTTTAGGGACAAACCTCATGCTGAAGGGTGCACATGGGTTGCTGATTAGATGTTGCTACACTACTCCTTTTTGGTAGCTTTTGCATGTGCATGCATGGGGGGACGTCCTCTTGATCGGAGGTGCTCAATCGTTGACATGCCTTACAGTGAACGGGCCAAGCCCTGAGCCTGGGCATACTAAGGGTGGATGTTTTACAGCAAGGGCACATTATTCAGTTATAGTGCTCGAGAGGGGGGATAGAAGCTTTGCAACTGGTCGACGATGTATTTCGTCTTACGCGCATATTGCTAAGGCCGAGGGCTTGCCTTGAGCTCTCTAAGCATGCCAAGGGGCGAATGTTTTATAGCAAGGGCACATCATTAACTTTTAGTGCTCGAGCTATGAGGGGCAGAAGCTTTGCGGCATAATCAGAGCAAAGAGCCTGAACTGATGCATGTTGGCATCCGCTTTTGCTGAGGCAGGGGGCAAACCTCATGTTTATATGTGCCAAGGGCTGATGCTTTCACTATGAGGGCACGTTATTAAGTTGTAATGCCTGAGCGGTGGGGGTGGAAGCTTACAGCGCAACTATGGCATAGGGCCTGAACTCTGTCAATAATGCATTTTGGCTTGTGCGCACATTGCTAAGGCTAAGGACTTGCCTTGAGCTCTTTGAGAGTGCCAAGGGGCAGATGTCTTGCAACAAGGGCACATCATTAAGTTGTAGTGCTCGAGCTATGAGGGGCAGAAGCTTTGTGGCACAACTAGAGCAAGGGGCCTGAACCTTGCCAACGATGCATATTGGCGTCCGCTTTTGCTGAGGCAAGGGGCAAACCTTGTGTCTAGGTGTGCCAATGGCTGATGCTTTCACTACGAGGGCATGTCATTAAGTTGTAGTACCTGAGCGATGGGGGTGGAAGCTTGCAGCACAACTATGGCATGGGGCTTGAAACTTGCCGACGATGCATGTCCTCCAATTCCTTCTGTATTGGTTGTCCCTGTCCCTCCTTGGTAATGATATTTTTGCACCTAGTGGTGTGTGTAGGGGTTCCATTCGGTGTATCAGACAATTCCTAATTAGCATTTTTTACCTTTTTTGGAGTTTTCTGTTCGTTGGTTGGAATTGTTGTGCTATGTACATGATAGTGCATGAGTGGTGACACAGTCAACTGGGTTGTTAGGCTCCATGCTCGAGCATTGAACTAACGAGCCTGCAGCCCCTTCATTTTATATAGCCCTAGTGCATGCTCTGCCTTGGGCCCAAGGATGTGGTTCCTGTGTTGCATACCCACACAGACGGAATTTGATATTTTCTATTGTTCTATCTTCACCTTGTGCCTGTCTCGGGGTGTAGGGCGAACATCGTAGTGGCTCTTGTGGTCCAAACATGTCGATTCGGCTGTTATGGCCCATGGAAAGTTGCCCATGCTCTCGGATGCAGAACGTTGTGAGGGTAGAGGGAATAAAAATTCCTCTAGTGCCCCATTGTCCATATATACATGAACGATAGACGTGCTTATTTTTAACCCTTGGCAAGTACCTCAGCATTTTGCCTGGGGCTATGTGTGGGCATCAATGTCGCAAAGGAATACTACCTGGTATGTGCGGGCATCAATGTCGCAAAGGAATACTACCTAGTTAATCCTGCCAGTATTCATTGTTAGTATAGATGTGCCCTGGTGGCATTTCTTGTAATATAAATGACATTGTACTTTTATCCCTATGGCAATTAAATATTCATTTAAATAAAGTGTGTGTTTATTTGAGTATTTACCCTTTAGCATTATGTTAAAAGAATTTATTATCAAGAGTTAATAATATGAGTGACAAATTCTTTCAGTACATATGCTATAAAATGTTTGTAGTCGTAGGATTAATATATGGGTAATATTAATCTATAGAGTATCACCTTTGTCTATTTTCCTTGATCGGTATGTGATATCGATAGTCGGAGGTAGTGAGTCTCATGCTACTTAATATGAGATATCAGAATAGACATATGGATACTCATATGATAGGTGAATCAAACTATGACGTAAGATAAGTGATTGCATGGAAATTCACTTTTGTTAACAATTACTATCTTGGATATAATGGTGCATGTGGTCCTTTGACCTGAGGTGACACGGTCATCCATATATGGCTAGTTAGAGTTTGTTACTGCTTACATACATGTGCTAGCCATGTATGGGTATATGGCGTGTGGTGGATCTAGTCAGTCATATATAGGGATAAGTGATCGGCCAAGATGGAATTCATTACCTGGATTCAACCGGGATAAGATCCTATGCTATTTTAAGTTATTCTTGATAAATAAGTACCTGGTCGGGTCAAACTTGACTTAATCAAAAAGAGTTTCGGTGCTAGAAAGTGTTTATAGTAGAAGTCACTTTTTATCGAGAATTGAACTGAAGATGAGGTCATATGATTGAGGCAATTTGAGTTTGACTGACCATGACTCTAGCTGATGTCGGGATCTTGAAATGAAAGGAAATTGAGTGCATGGTAATTATATTCTATGGTTCTTGTAAATCTATAGATAGCATTCGTTTTCAATTGGGTAGTCGTGACATATATGCTAGGGGTCACTCGCGACTTATGGAAACTAAATGTGATTAATTGGGATTTTCACATTTAGCTTGGAAAGAGTTTCCAATAATATTAAGAGTTAATATTATTTATTTCCATTGCCATTTGGACTTGAACCTAGTAAGTCACACATATAAGATTAGCACCGACAATGATAATAATTAATTTGATTATTAATTAAAGTGTTTAATTAATTAATTTAATTAATTGAATTGGATTTTCACTTGTGAGGGGATCTAGCATATCCCAAAATCTAATTCAAAGGTTAGGACCATTAAATATTAGTTTGGATTTAATTTAATATGTGATATTAAGTTTAAGGACCAAATTAATATTTGCCACCAATACTAGTTTGGATATGGACCATGAGATGGGCTATATATATGTAGTTTAATGGATAATAGGCTT
Organism: Mallotus repandus; assembly: GCA_949671775.1. Lineage (NCBI taxonomy): Eukaryota > Viridiplantae > Streptophyta > Magnoliopsida > Malpighiales > Euphorbiaceae > Mallotus > Mallotus repandus. The sequence goes on along the minus strand of CATIWM010010569.1, from coordinate 1,464 downwards.
AAATAATTAAATGTATTAGTGAGAAGTTCTTTATTTAAGTGTTAAATAAAGCCCATAAGACTAATTAGTGGATGTTGTAGAGATGAGCCTATTCAAGAGTTAAATGAGCCCAAGCCTAAGCCCACTTACTAAAGGAGGTGCCACCTAAGCATGTGACATGGTGGCGACATAAGCATTACTTTACATACAATGTGATTGCATGGTTGACAACATGGAGATGTGTCATAAGCATGCGCCTTAAGTTAGTGGTCATTCTCTACATGCATGAGGTAGCTTATTTTACACTTAAAGCGAAAAGGTAAGCACATGCACGAGATTGGTTATCCTACACTCAAGCTTGAATTAGTGGAGAATATCTACACATGAAAATTAGTCTCTATCATACATACACTAAGTTAGTGGAGTTTCTCTATGCACTTCTATTATGACTTACATTTGAGAGACATTAAAAACACAAAGAGGAAAATAAGAGTTGAGTCTTCTACGTCTTCTTCTTTCTTCTAAATGTTGTAAGTGTGTGAGTGAGAGATATAAGAGTTGTATTTCTTCATAAGCCCATTTTCATCATCCCTTATACAAGAGTTATGCAAGTGAAGGTTACATCCATCCAAAGGAGGCAAGAAGTCCTACATCATCCAAGCAAGGAAAGGAGTTCTAGCAAGCTTTCGGGTCACCAAAAAAAAGGAGCTTGCAGGTAGAGATTCTTCAAAAGCTTGGAGTCATTTTGGTGCCACTTGTGTGTTTCAAGCTAGAGGCTTCACACTTGGGGAGATAGGAGCTTATAGATTTGCATCAACCATTTCCTAAAGCCTATCGAGCGTGCTACAGACATTTGAAGTTTGTAAGAGTTACTAAACTCTAGATGTAGGTCTCTTACCATGCTTTGTGTTTTGGTTTTTTTATGAATATTTGATTTTTGTTGTCTATTAAGCATGCAAGCAAATTAGTTGTGTAAGTTAAATGTGTTGTGATCTTGGTAGTTTTTGGAATTCTTACCTTTCATACAAGGATTACACACTAGGAAAAATTTTTAAAATTTATCCTAACTAGTTTCGTGCTCACACCATGCTTCCACTATATTCTGGTGTGTGTAATCAATTCCTTCAAGTGGTATCAGAGCCAAAATCACATAATTTACATGCTAAATGTTAAAATAATTACAAGAGTTGTGATTATGCTTATTGTTAGTTGCAAGAGTTGTGACTAAAGATGCTTAAAAATTCAATATACTGTTCACATACTGTACCAAGATATTGTTCACATTACTGTACAAGAATATTGTTCACATTACTGTAGCAGAACACTATTTATGAGATATATACAATTGAAATTGGCTAAGGTGCAAAGTGAGACCTTAACAATTATAGATCAAAAATTTTTCTAAATGAAATTTAAGTCTAGGCTCTCCATTGGAGCAATAACTTACATGGTTTTGGGCTTGTGTATATCGGCTATGGACACATA
>CATIWM010010552.1:0-10185 GCA_949671775.1 Mallotus repandus | reverse complement strand
TTTTTTTTTTTTTTTTTTTGCTGTCTGAAGCCTCCTTTATCTTCTTCTAATTTTTCCCTTTTCTATTCCCTTTATTTTTTTAGTTTAGAAAATCTCTCTCACACTTCTCACGTCCTCCACCATGTTAGCAATGTCTTCCTGTGCTAACAGACGGAGAAAATCAAGTTAAAACATAGTTCTCTCCGTTATTTTAAAAATAGCTCAGCATCGCTAAAGTGTTGCCTAAGCGTTGAGGCGATCGCCTTAGTGCACTAAGGTATCGTCTCATCACTAAGGCATTGCCTTAGTATTGTTGCCTTAGTGAGGCCATTGGATTACTCCATTTGGAGAGAAAAAGATTAGACTTTACACTATAAGACTCACTTTGCTTATTTTTCATCATTGGACCTACGTTCTTGGGCCGAGTATAGCCATGTGTCAACAAATACAATTTTTTCCAAAATAAGTTCCTATAATTTCATAAAAAAAAACAATACATATTTCTTTATAACAAGTTTCTGAAATGTTTGTTATGTTCATAACTGTCATCTTTCTTTATTATATCTTGAATCTTCATTCAACTTGAATCTTCATTCAACTATGTGATTTCTAGCTGGTTGCGACAACTTCTTGGTGATGCTATTGTTATTTGCAAAGTAGTAGATTAAACATTATTATTAAAAAGCTGGAATGTATTGAAAACATATTCCATTCTATAATATTACCTCTAAAAACAAACTGTAAGCAAATCTTAAAATGTTTACAAGTAAAACTTTTTAAACATAGGTAATATGTTGGTGTTGCACAGGTAAACATAATAACATAATATCAACCACCTATATATATATATATATAAATTTATATTTCAAAATATTTTTTAGGTGTTTGTGCCATAATTGAAACTTTTGGCTAAAATATTAAGGTCATTAAATTAGTGGCTTAATTTGATATTTTTGGCTAAAATATTAATCAATTTGATTTGATTAGAGTTTTGAAGCCCAAATTTAATTGAAAGTACAGCCCACAATATAAGAAGATTCGGAAATTATTTAGAAGATTCAGGAGACTCTGAAATGCCTTGGGGTAAAATATTATCTTGCAGATGAAGGCATGTTACATGAATTTATTCCTAAAAGAAACGAAAAGATTTTTAAGCTGTTGAGGAATTAATGAAGAATTAATTGAAAGAAGTAGCATACAAGTAAAAGTAGCCTATAAAAGCAAGGAGAAGACACAGATCAAGGCATCTATGACTACATCTACAACATCATCTACAATCAATAATCATTAGACAATCTTTAGTATAATTTTTAATTCTTGTTTTCGGCAATCTCTATTGTCAATCATCTGTTAGCTTGTCTTTAATTTCAATTAATACAATTTCTTTTCACTGTTCAAGAAGCTCAATTTTCCATTAAATATTATTTCATCTGCTTGAAATCCAAACGAATTGTTGTAAAGGAGTTTGAGAATTCACAATTGTCTGAAAAGAGGTAAGGTCTTATTTTGAGGAATTTCTCCTCTGGCATGCTCGCAACCAACAATCTTTTGGCACGCACCCAAAAACCAAAATTGAAGAAACACTAGGATCATAAAATTGAAAAAATCTATATATTCAAAATTTTAATTATTTTTTAAAAAATAATATGAGTTTTATAATTTAAATATATTAATTATAATTTTTTCTTCAAAACTAAGCCATGTCTATTTTTGTAATCATTTAACAACTTAGGAAACAATAAATTTCAAAGACTTGTTGTGTAACTCTTCTCGAAGTCTTTTTGTATAGCTTTGGGAACCTTTTTTTAAAGTAAATAATTTATGGATATCAACCTAATGTCAAAAATATGATAATAACTATAATAATTGATTATAATGCAAATAGTATAAGTCATTGTAATTGCCCTAGAGAGAGGGGGGGATTTTAAAGGAATTAAGCAAAATTAAAATAAGATTAAAAGAGTAGAGAATCAAACACAAAGAATTAAGGAGTTCGATTCATAAATGAATCTACGTCTCCACCTAACTTATCCCTAAGTTAGGATTTTCAACACCCACTCCAATCTATTACTTGAGATTAAGTTTACAATAGTTTAAGGCTCACTCTTCAACCTTACACAATCAAGAGTTTTCTTAGCTAACTCTAAAACCAAAAATCCAAGTGTTTTAGATGGCTAACACTTGAACCAATTCCTTTTAGAACTAGTTCCTCACTTCCCTTTCTTAAACCCAAGAAATACAAGAAGAAGAGAAGTCTAATCTATCACACATACCACACTCAATTTGATTGAATTACAAAGAATTAAAGTCTTAAAGCTTTAGAGAATTGAATGCTAAGAATTAATTTGTTCACCAATACATCTAACCTATTAAATAATTTTTTATAAGGAGTATATGTGCTGAAAAACTTCAGAATATGGCAATTGGAGATCATTAAATTCATCTAGAGCTTCATCTTCCTTCATTAAATGTTCATCAGCTTTTTGCAGGAATTTCACTAGTCTCAGTTGGGACATTTAAATAAACTAGTCATTGGAGCTTCAGAACTATTGATGTTGAGAATGACAGGTTGGTCCCGGTCAGGATATCACTTGGGACATTATGTCTCGGGCACCTTCCCGATCGGGATATCGTTCGAGATGAGTTCTACTCGATCTTCAAAATTTACTTGAATTTGATATCGGTTCGGATCACTTGTCTCGATCGGGATGGTCATCTCCCAGGCACAGTCCTGGTCGGGATAGAGCGCGGGATGAGTTCTGTCTGAACAGCTCAAATTGCATAATTTGAGCTATTTTGTCCTGGTCTTGATCCTAGTCGGGACGAGGCTCGGGAGTACATCCTAGTCTTCATTTTTCTTAATTTTCTTCATTGTTTTGACTTCCAAAAATTACCTAGCTTATACACAGTTGTAGTAAATATATTGGATGCTCAAAATCAAGTTTATGAAGATCAAAATTAAGATTGATCATTACTAAGGCCAACAATCTCTCCCTTTTTGATTTTGACAAACTTATTTTGAGTTTGATGAAAAATAATTATGCAAGTGTGTGTGTGAACTTTTGAACATATTTTGAACTCCTCCTTAATACATGAAAATCATTTGAATTTTACTCCCCCTTAATATGAGAATGGATAATTGGTATAAGTATTGACAATCAAAAGATGAAAGATATAATGAATGTTACCAATTGAAATTAAAAGCACATTATTCTCCCCAAAGAAATTCATGGTTCATGAGAGAGTTAAAAAAAAATTATATCAAACATCAAACTCAAATTGCAATTTCTCTTCCCCTTTGTCAAAAGGCAAAAAGAATTAAAAGAAAAGAAAAGATAAACTTTCATTAATTGAAATGACAAGTACAGAGATAGATGGTAAACCCAAAATAAACTAGAAAAAAACTAAGACATAACAAACACAAAACACATAAGCAACACATAAACTAAAAATAAACTAAGCACATGAAACACTTAAAGAAAATGTTTAGTCTTCTTGAGGAGGAGGAGGAACCTTGGTTGGTTTCTTGGGAGCCATTATTGAAGAGCAAAAATAATTGCTTTGAAGAAGGAAAGAACAAGAACATGTAGAGAATCAAAATTGTGTAAATAAGGAGTGAAAAAATATGAATGGAATAGGATAGTATTTATAGACATGAAATAGGAAGAGAGAAGGTTTAAAAATTTGAATTTGAGTCAAAAAGAACCTTAAAAATTGTTCCTAATAAGAATTGAAGTGACAATTAAATGCACAAAATTCGAACTCCTAATGTTGTCAAGAGTGATGTCCCGGTCAAGACATACCCTAATCCTGATCAGGACCTCATGTCCTGAGTTGGATCCCGGTCGGGATATAGATTGGGATCAGATCAGGAAGAAACAAATTAAAAGCTGAACGAGTGTCCCAATCGAGACAAGCATGGTCCCGGTCAGGACTAACTTCATGATTGTAATAACCCAAATTTTTGGTTATTATTATTATTATTGTTATTAATATCGTTATTCTATTTCTTATTATTATTATGTTATTGTCTTTATTAATATATTATTATGGTCTTTACTATTCTATCTAGTATTATTATTATTATTATTATCTTGTTTGCATCATTATTATTAATATTGTTATCTTACTTTATTATTGGTATTATTATTATTATTAAGAAAAACAGACCATGGGGAGATGGACACGTGAGTGTCCATCCCCATTAAAAAGAGAAAAAAGTGACCTACATCGTTGAAAAATGGAGAGCAACAGGAAGAAGTGTGATTGAGGTGGCAAATTACCTCTTTGCTACCATATTTTTCTTTTCCTCCATTCAACCCCAAACGACCTCCGATTGACCTCAAATTTGAACTGTAGACTCGTCTCGTCATCCTCTTCATTCCAATAGTGTTTGTTTTACATGACGTGGCTCATATTGGTGCTGAATTTCCATTTTTAGTCGGCCTTCTATCTCCATCTGCACTGTTCTGGTGGGTTTTAGGTGACACGATTAGTTCTGTTGTGTTCGTCTCATCATCAGGAGTCCTTAGGAACCAACCACGCATCCGATCTACACCCGTAGAATATTTGGCAAATATTTTAAGGTAATTTTGGTTTATTTTTAGATTTTATTATTCAATATATATTTTGGTTTGTTTGAGGCTATTTTTGTGTTCTACTAATTATTAGAAATATTTTGATATAGTTTGTTTGGCTGGGTATTATGTTTTTCGATGAGAATTGGGTGGGTCCCACCTGAATTCCCGTGGATGAACAATACTGACCCATAATTGGTTATGAGCTATTTTTAAAAAATAGTATTAATTGTGATGATCAATTTCCGTAAATAGAGTTTACTCCAATTCTTTATGAATTTTCAGAAATAAATTCTAGAAAGTTTGCGGTGGAAATTGGTTAATTTCCATTTAAGTTAGTTAAATCGTTAGAGATAAATTCCTTTAGCCTCAAAAGTTGTATTTAGGATATTTAAGTCCATTTTATAAATTCCCTAATTTCAATAATTTTTCCGGAATTTTTGGAGAATTTTTGTGAATTGTATTTGTATAAATAAGCATGTTTTTAATAAATACTATTTTATTTTAGAAAGTTCCGGCACATGAGCTATCGCATTTGGGCAGCTAAGGACACGTCGGCCAGCACGCTCCATTTGTGAGTTAATTTTAATTTTATAAAATGTTTGTTGTGAATATTTGAATTAAAATTTTTGTGTGATAATTATAGTTATTATATATATAGATTTATTTCAGATTATAAATCTTGCCATATGCATGAATTGTTTATATTATTTCGAGAATATACGGTCAAAGATGAATATGTGAATTTATTTATGATTATGAATTTTGTTGCATACATGATTTATTTATTTTATTATGGTAAGAAATTTTGGAGGAAACATTGGTTGATTTTATTTTATTATATTTTGTCTCCTTTTGTTTTATCATATTTTATTTTCTATATGTTTTGGGAGAAAATGGTAGAACGTGCTACCTGGTGGTTGTCACCAGGACCATGTGCACACTGGTTGAGATCTCGAGTTTGAGTATGTAAATTTAATCTGTTGAACTTGTTCTTTCAAGTAGTGTTATAGTTTAGATTCGGTTGAGCTTGTTCTCTCGCGCAGTGTGTGGATTGAGCTAAGTGGAGCATGTACTCTTAGGTCAAAGCTGGGTAGAGTTTGTTCTCTTGGGCTGGAATATTAGATGTAACTCGGTTTAGCTTGTTCTCTCGGGACATCGAATAATGGATCAAATGATTGGATTGAGGCTATAACTCGGTTGAGTTTGAGCTCTCGGGACGACAGTCATTTGGATTTAAGAGAGCTTGAAGGCTACTAGAATTGAGGCTTAGGGTTCTACCATTGTTTTCCCCCAAAGGATTTAAATTATATGATTTTTATATGAGAAATTTTTAATAAGAGATTTATGAATGTTGAAAGGATAGTTTATAAAATAGACTTTTAACAAAATAAAAAGGGATTTAATATTTAATTTATTTAAAGGTTTTAAATAAGTATTTTTAAAACCAGCATGCATTTTATAACATTAATTCACTTAGTGAGGTCTGATTCGCCTCAAATTATTTTCCCGGAATCTCACAGTCAGATTGAATCTTCTCTTCTTCTGTGCCAGACTTGTTCTTCCCCGACTATTTTATGTAGGTCTTATTAATGTGTATTGTCTTATATTCGTACTCTAGACACTGCAGTAGTAGTTTGAAAAATTGATAAATGTATTTGTAATTTGATTAGTTTATATTGGGATTATGTATTATTTTTATGATATAATGTGTTGAGCATATATTTTGTATGACGGATTTTACTATATTGAAGAATTATATTTGTGATGAATTCTTGGAGTTATTGTGATGTAGTATTGATGGAAAAATATTTGGAAGTGTTATTTTCTATTTTATAGGTTTGGTTTTTTCTCGGTATAGAGGAAACTCTGCCGGATTTTTGTCAAAAATTTTAGAGTAAATTTGATTTTGAAACTTTCTTAAGGTTACTACGGATTTCGGAAACTTCATGCTTTCCCATTATCTAGTGCCGATCACGTGCCTATGGGTTTCGGGTCGTGAAATGATAGCCCGTGAAGTTTTGAGAAATTTGTAATTAAACCCAAAATAAGTTGCAGTTTAGTCCTTATGAATTAAATGCATACATATTTTGAATTAATGGGAGAAATATGAGGTATTAAATGATAATAAAAATTATAATCATTTAATAATGAATAAGGAGGGTTTTTATTTTGTTAAACATAAAATAATTAATTATTTGAATTAAAATCAATAATTAATTATTGATTGGCAAAATAGGAATAATAAAAAAAATCTAAGAAGGAGGAAATCAAATAATCATGTCTCAACGCACATATCACCAAAAAATATTGCAATATAAAAATCCATCACCTTAAAAAAATGGAAAAACAATACAAGATTCAAAATGGACTATGCTAATTTTAAATCATCAATTTATTGATATAGATTCAATAATCAATAATTAAATAGCAAACAGTTTATTTTTTAATCAATGCTCATAACATGATTGTGCAAATAACATGATTTCACAAGAATTTGTGAAATCAAAGAATCCAACCATCAATTAAGCAATTTATCATACAATCAAGAAAGGCTTGAACCATCAATCATACCAAGTTGATGCTTAATGAAATTCAATCTTTCCTCATTGAGAGGTTTGGTATATATGTCAGCTAATTGATGATTTGTATCAATAAATTCAAGCAAGATATCACCACATTGCACATGATCTCTAAGAAAATGATGTCTAATATCTATATTTTTGGCTCTAGAGTGTTGTACGAGATTTTACTTTTTATTTAATTTTGAATGCTTGTTATTTTATTTGATAATTATTTTGATAAATGTCTTTTTTTTGATAAATATCTTTTTTTTGATAAATAATACAAATAATAAATTATTTTATCTGAAACCCAACCGTAGGATTACATGATTGAGTCTTGATAAATATATGATTTTCTTTCACAAAGAGGGTGGCTAGGTTTTTCTCTGCATTCTTGATTTTAGCTGTGAAGCTAAAATCACAGACTTCCTTTTTTTTTTATTTTCACGTAGTTTTTTTAATTCTTGGCCATAATCAGATCCAAATAAACTAAAATTATAGACAAAAAAAAACAAAACAAAACAAAAGCCACAAGCTTCCATCAACGTCATATATGGACCACTAGGAAAACATGGAAAGCATTCATCATGGCTCAGTAACCATTTTTTTATTTTAATTTTATTTATTTATTTATTTGGATTTTCTTTATTTATTATTTTAAATCATTCACCGACTATTGTTTGTTTATTTTTTTTAATTTTCATGATGGATGGGTGACATGAATTCATTGTGGTGATTGAATCAAGGCAAGCCCATGAAGATCCATGGAATGCCATGGATTTAAGTTTTGTATTTGAACATAGATTTTGGGGTTTATTTTTACTTACTTATTTATTTATGTATTTTAATGGTAGTTTCATTGTGTATTTATTTTAGTTTTGGGTTGTATTAATTTTAATTTTAATTTTTTATGTAAATTATTATAACAGCCCCAATAGTGGAAATATAGTGGAACCCCTTTAATTTTCTGCACTTTAAAATTAATTAGTAAATTAGGTTCAATTTAGTAAAATCCTAATTAAAATCACTGATGGCAGTAGTTAATTTTAGGTTACATGTAAATTGAATTAGGGTTAGAAATCATAGTATGTATTTGTTTAGGCTTGTTTGTTATTTTGTTCGTTTTAGGTCTCAAGCCCATGTTAGATCTAACTCACTAATAAAATAAGCCTTTAAAATTGGTTTTAGTTTTAATTAATTTTAAAATCTATTTCGACCCATTTAGGTTAAATAAACTTAGGCCCATTTTGGTTTAATCAATAAAATTAACTTAGACTTATCTCAGCCCATTAAAGCATTTCTTTTAAAATAAATATAGATTTAAGATCACCTCATTTAAACTTAAGATTAATTAGAATTAAGCCCACTAATTTATTTCTTTTTCTCTTTAAAATAAGTAAACTTAGGCTCATTTTCTTTAGAATTAAAATTTATAGATTTAGGCTCACTAATTAAATTAAAATCTAGGCCCACCTTTAGTTTCCATTTCACTTGTAAATAAAATGTATGGACTTAGCAAACTTAAAATTAAAATCAATATAGTTTAGACTTAGGGACGTTTCGCCTTATATGAATGCATTTTTTATCTGTAATTTCATGACTAGTTGCCTTAGTGTTAGATGGATATTCAATTAGGGTTTATATGAAGTTGCATGTAATTATAGAATAAGATAGTAATTCATAAACTAATTCTAAAGAACACGAGACTAAAAGAAGTTGGTATTCCGTTCCTAGAATTTTCTAGTTGTGGTGCTAACTCTCTTTTAGAGAATTGAGTTACCACCACCTTCAATTTGTCCCAGTTATTACCCTAGGTGGTGCTCCTCATCTCTACGCCATATCTTTGTGATATGGCTAGTGTGTTCCTTAGAGCCTTGAGCCTCAATAGTGTCACGGTTGCTAAAATCTTGGACGCGCTAAACCCTGCTGTCTACAGGCATTGTCAACTCTTTCACCACTAAAAATTACTTTGTCCTCATTTAAACTACTAAAAAAGCAATTTTTAGGATGGAAAATCACTTTATTTCCCATGTTGCTTATGTTTAAGACCATCAACAAGCAACACATGATGAATGGATAGAGATAGAGGATTACCAATTTCTTCAATACGTACTATCTTTTATTTGGCATTGTCTCCAAATGTGACATGTGCGCCATCCTTAGCATCTAGCTTGTTGAATTGCTACTTATCTCCCGCTGTGTATCTTGAACATCCACTATCAAGGTACCACTTGCTCTTTGCTCTTATGGACTTCAGGCACACCTACACAACACATTTTAAACATCCTTTTGAACCCAAGCCTTTAGTGGTCTAGGTTGGTTAGTCTTAAAGTAGTCCAAAGTAAGTAATTGCAAGTGCAACCTCCTATAGAATCACACATTGCTAGTGTGACCTTTAGTCATACAATAAAAGCATCCAACATTAACAAATCTATTTCTTCTAGGAGGATAAGTGTTCCTAGTATGTGAGAAATGCCTTCTGTGTTGAGGTTGTGTATGCCTTCTTTTAATGTCTTTTGTGCCTTAGGATAGGAGTGAGACATACATTAGCAATGACATTGTGCAATGTGTGGTGCTTGTGTAGTATGCTTAAGAGTGTTGTATCTAATGTATATGTAAGCATATTTAGGTTGAGGCCTCTTAACTTGAGGCTTACCCATTTGTGTCAATGAAGGTTGAGTCTTGTGAGACTTTGCTTTATCATTTGACATATGAGACCTTTTAGCCTTAAAGGTTTGAGTCTCAAGAGGTTTAGAGGTAGAGGGGGTAAAATCACAAGAAGCTTTTATAAGGCTGATGTGAGATGATAATAAGAGGGCATTCTATTTGTATATGTAATTCCATGAGTATCCCCATACAATTTTGAGAGTCAAGAAAACTATTTAAAGTCTCTTTTCCCCTCTTGAATTTATCAATGGAATTCTTTAATTCTAGGATCTCCTTAGAAATCTTAAGATTTTCATCATTAGCTTTCTTAAGTTTATCCTCTAAGGAATTTGAGGATTTTAAATCATTGGAAAGCTTTTCATTTGATTCAACAAGTTTATAGAAATCATTTTATAAGC
>CATIWM010010550.1:0-11630 GCA_949671775.1 Mallotus repandus | reverse complement strand
TTTTTTTTATTTATTAGTCCTACTAGTGTTCCTATTTTTATTATTTTCGTTTGTTTATTTTATTTATGTGTCTTACTGTACATTTTAAATAAGTGTTATGTTTTATGTTGTTTTGGGTGTACTGCATGTGATATATTTATTATAGAGCGCATATGGTTTTCATGATTGTTAATGTAAAGTATTGAACTTGTTTTTGTTATTATGTCATAAGTTTTGTTTCATTATTATATTCGGTGGGTCCTATTTTAAAAGTAGCTAAAGTAACATAAGTATATGTATAAATTATATAAGTGCATCTGTATAGAAAGCTTTTATTTTGAACTAATGGTAAGCTAGTAAATAAAGAGAAAACGAAGGGTGGACTTACCTTGGAGAAAGTTGGCCATTGGAACAGCAGCTGCATTTGCTGTGTTCATGTTCGTCATCAACCTAGGACCATTAACTTGAAGAGGGGTAACAAACGCCGTGAAGTGGTCAGCCAAGGTCGACGCCGGTGAGGACGATGGAAGCGACACTAATTTATCCACGCATAAGACTGTTGAAATAGTTAAAGGTTGGGAGGTTCCAATTGTTGCAGGAGACACCATTGATGAAAATAGAGATGATGTCGACACGACGAATGGCGAGAAGGCAATGACAAATTCGGTAGTCGGAGCTAGCAAAGATGAAGTGGACAGTGGGTTAGAAGAATGATGCTCACTGTTGGACACAATGGGAGCACTAGTTGAAGCCATAAGAGAATCAATACAAAAATTTTTTGGTAGAGAAATTGGTGTTGAAAAAGGGTTTTAGCTTGAGGGTAGCTCAACTGAGTTTAGGTTATTTGTTGATGTTAGAGTAGCCATGGTGTTTTGAGAAGGATTTGCTAATTTTGAGCCAAAGAAATTAGGTGAATCTACAAGGGGAGCTTGAATGTTTATAGGATTTTTAAGAGATTTATTTTTACGTATATTTCTAGATGGCTAATTGGAAATCTCTGAAATCTTAGCTTAAACATGAATCTCCGTAGAATTTAGAGAAGTATAACGTTTTGACTTAGATTTCTCCTTCCAATTTTGATAATCCCAATCAGAGTATCTGATTTTTTGTCTCACCATGTTAAAAGGGGTTCTGCAGTGAAAATATTATGATATCTTATTATGCATACAAATAAGCTCTCTCAGCCATTTATATGCAGGGGGGCATTTGTATGGACAAAAATTAACTTAAGTTGAACCCCAAGAATCTACAAGCCCAAAACTAAATAATGAATGAATGAATGAATTTTTATTAATTAATTAATCAGTTACAAGAAAGAGAAATTGAGATTGAGTGGGTTTCTGAACGTAGGAGGTGGAGCAGTTGGCAAGAAGGGGAACGAATAAAGAGAACTTACGTGCTATGGGGGAAGGCTCTCTCTGGCAACACACAATCTCGACAGACTCAACAACACAGACAACAATCGACTATGCTTTTCTTTGTTTTCTTTCAATTTCAATTCCAATGAAAAATCTTGTTTATGAAAGTTTTGTTTGTCATTAGTTTCCATTTTCATTTCAATGAATCTCTTCTTTATTTTTGAAATAAGCATTTTTAGTAACGAATTTAATTATTTCCCTGCAGTTAATTCAAGAACCTAGTAGTTTAGGTCCTTTAACTACATACAACCGTCTTTAACAAGTCAGAGGTTCCTAGTTGGTGTACACCAGACACCTGGCACACTCAAGTTTTCACAGTAAAAGGGCCAAAAGCAAACAAATGGTTATGGGATGTTCAATTTGTAGGTTGGTGGTGTTGTTCATAGCCAGAGGGCCGTTCCATAATCTGATTTACACATTGCTGATCAGATGATGCAAGAAAATCGTGAACTCAAGGAAAGGATGCGTAGATCAAATTGTGACAAGGGCAAAACACTTGAGATACAAGTATGTGATGTTGGTAAACTTTCTCGTATAAAATAAAAATTTAGTCTAAATTAAATACTTTAAAAATTATTGATATATTAAAAAAAACAAAAAAATAAAACTCATCATGCTTTTGGAGAACATTGACAACACATATTTGCGATGCTACTCTTCACCAAACGGAAATTAGTACAAGAATTGGTGTTGGGTTGGAATGCACACTTTTTCCACCATTATAGTTATCGGTTAGAGATGCCCTAAAATTCTATGTATCATAATACTTTTAAAAACAAGTAACCATTAGGTACTCTCTTCTTCAAAATGCATTCATTTTTTAACTCATGTTTGTGCTTATTTTTTTTATTTATTGAAAAATTATATGATCTAAATATCGATGGGTTGCATAATATGAGGGCAGTCCTCCTCTTTTAAATTGATAATGGTAAGATTCAAATTTTACACCCTAAAATACTCTTGAAAAATTGATGGACTACATAAGTAAGGGTATTTTTTTTCTTTTAAATTAGGTTAAAATAAATATGGCATGATAAATAACTTGCTGATAATATAGTTATTATCCTTGAATTAATTTGATTGGATAAAGACAATAGCAAATAGATGATCTTTTATATATATATATATATATATATTTATTTATTTATTTATAATTTGAGAAATCATTCCATGATACAAAAGGCTAACTAGGTGGCCACAAACTCCACAGATATACATATCATTCAGCACCATCGTTCTATGTCATTCCCTACGGTACAATTCACTATGCACATGCAAAACCATCTCATGTATGTAAGCCAAACTAGCGATGTATCAACTATATATCGAGTACCTTTTCGACAAATCTTTGATTGCACAATCTAATCTCTACTTTGCAGAAATGTGTGACACTATAGGACATAATCAAAAAGATACTGCAGCTATATATGTTTTCACCTCTAAGATAATCTTACGATACCCTCAATTCCTTGCATGCTAGCAATTAACTGACATAATTTCCTACATATCATATGATTTATGTCAAATATTTCATATATTAAGATTAAAAATTGTAATATTTATAATTTATTATAAATTTGTTTAAAATTTTAAAATTTAATTAAAATATTGTAATTTAATTAATATTTTTAATCTTAACAGAATGTACAATTTAGTCAAAATAAATCAAAAGGCACACATAGCAATTAAGGTAAAAATTTTCAGAGGTGACAAGTGAGTATATATATATTTTTATCAATTTCAATGGAAGTGCAAATTGACCAATAACCATTGCTGATAGGGAGGTGTTATTACTTAACTCAGGTCTTGGATTTAAGTTTTAGCATATGTATTCATATTAAATTAATTGTTAGAAAACTTTTATCACTCATGTAATTCTATCCAAATCGAATTGGGTTCTAAATACTGGTGCAGTGGTGCTTTAGACAAAAATAATTAATAAAAGTATAAATTGTATTGGATTAGATTAAAATATTTTTAATAAATTTTAAAAGTTGAAACAAATTTACAAACAGTCATAAAATATTGTGCTTTTTTGAACCAAATAATGATGTAATTTATACAAGCATAAGCAAATCTTCTGATAATCTTTTGTAAGTACAACTTAATTGAGATTGCTCATTATATATATATTTACGTAGTTGAATCTATCTATATCCTGTACTAAGTTTCTCCTCCCATTCTTCAACATGCATAAAACCCTTCATTTTCTCACTTTTCTTAGCATGCTCAGTCTCTTATCTACTGCCTTCAATTCTCATGAATACGGTCACAAGCTAGGTCTCAAAAAGGTGAAACTAAGCCACCTCCATTTCTACTTCCATGATATAAATAAGGGTCATCATCCAACTGCAATCCCCATTACGCAGGCAGCCATTGCAAATTCATCGACCGGGTTTGGTATGATGAATATAGCTGATGAACCTTTGACTGAAGAGCCTAATCTACGCTCAAAGCTCATAGGAAAAGCTCAAGGAGTTTATGCGTCAGCTTCGCAGACTGATGTTGATTTGTTAATGGTGTTTATCTTTAGTTTCATGGAAGGTAAGTATAATGGAAGTAGCCTCAGCGTTCTTGGTCGAAACGCAGTTTTGCCGGCCAGAGAGAGATGCCGGTGGTGGGTGGAAGTGGGGTTTTGAGATTTGCTCGTGGGTATGCCATAGCAACTACATACAAATATGATATCAAAGCCTTAATTGCTATTGTGGAGTATAATGTTTACGTCCTGCATTACTGATGATTCATTGTCTACTATTTGTTATGTGTTAATTAGTTTAGTTAATTACTTGTTTTCGTATGATCTGTTATTAATAATATGCAATGGTATTAATAATATGCAAGAAATGCTAAAGTATCACTTACGTGTAATGTTCAATTAAAAAAATGGCCGGTAAGAAAAGTGGTTCAGTAGTAACTTATAGAATGTAAAATTTTAAATTTTGCCATTATGAAATTTATTTTTATCAAATTTAAAAGGAAAACTATACCTTTCACTGTACATTTCATTCATGTTCAAGTCATTAATTTTCTTATTAAATAAATAAAATTGATGTGCTAGATTATTTGCATAGAAATTAAAAAATAAAATAGTATAATATCTTGCATTTTCAATTTCTTGCTTTATCTAATCCGCATAGGACGGATGGTAAAATATTTTGTCATGGGTTCAAGACATTTGATAGAGAGTAGAGTTTAATCCCCCCAATTCTTGAAGGCATAAACTAACATTCTCTTCATTTGAAAGTCCTCCTTGAATTTGCGATTTTTAAAAAGGGAACTTGTTGTTCTAATGGAAGAACAACTTCCACACCATAAACAAGCGAATATGGAGTAGTTGGTGTTGGTGTTTGATATGTAGATCGATAAGCTCGTAGTGCTTCTCCCATCTTTTCATGTCAATGCCTTTCTGAACAACTTACAGTATTTTTAAGAAGATTACACAGGGTTTTATTGAATGATTCAGCTAGCCCATTTGTAGGTGCATTATACATTAAAGAATAATGTTACTTGAAGCCAAGTTGTTCATATAACTTATTCATTTCCTTGTTATAGAACTATTTGCCATTATCAGTTATGATATAATGAGGAACACTATAACGATAAATAACATTTGCTCCAATAAGGTTCATAATAGTTTCCTTCTTGACTTCTTTGCATACTATAGCTTCAGCCTATTTAGAGAAGTAATCTGCTGCAGCTAGAATATAGAGATGACCATATAAGCACTTTGGCAAAGGTCATACAACATCAAGTCCCCAAGCATCAAAAGGCCCAGATGCAACTGTAGGATGAAGAGGTTTTGGTGGCTGGTGTGTCACATTTGCATGAAACTGACACTCTGGACATCTTCTGGCATAATCCATGCAGTCTTTAACCATTATGGGCTAATAGTATCCCATCCTCTTGATTTTAAAGTGAAGTTTTGAACCATATTGATGAGCTCCACACATCTTAGAATGTGCTTCCTATAATGCCTTAACAACTACTTCTTCTCCCAAAAAACGCAAGAGAATACCATTAAAGAAACCTCTATAAAGTGTTCCCTTATATTATATGAATCTAAGAGCCTGATGTTTAACCTCAGTTTTATGGTGCACATCATCTGATAATTTTTCATATTCTAAATAATCAATGAGTGGTTAGCGCCAATCATCCCTGTCAATTTCATAGACAGAAGCAACATTTATTTCACTTCATCTTCAATTTCAATTAATGATGAAATAACCATTTGTTGACAAATTAGGGTTTTGATCCCCTCATATGATACAACTAGTGTTGATGCCAAATTAGCTAAGGCATCTACTTGTCGGTTCTCTTTCTGTGAAACATGCTCAATTGAGAAGGTATCAAATTGAGTTAGTAACTTTAAGGCATACTTGAAATAAGACATTAACTTAAATGTTTTTACTTCATAGAGCATGAAAAGTTAATTAATTATCAATTTTGAATCTTTAAACATTTTGAGATTTGAAATTTGCATATTGATTGCTATCTCTAATCCCAGAATCAAGTCTTGATACTCTGCCACATTATTTGAGCAAAGTTCTTTTAAATTAAATGCAAAGGGCAAGAGATCTCCTTCTGGGCTAATGAAAATTACCCCAGCACCTGTACTGTCATGTTTAGTTGCTCCATCAAAGAACATTCTCCAAAGACTTAAAAGCTCTATAAAGAAAACATCTTGATCTAAAAAGAACATTCTCCAAAGACTTAAAAGCTCTATAAACAAAACATCTTCATCTAAAAAGTCTTCAAAGAACTCCCAGTTATCGGGAATTGGATGATCGACAAGAAAATATGCAAGAGTTTGGCCTTTAACTGCCTTCTAAGGGATGTAAACAATTTCACATTCTTGTAGCAGAAGTGCCTATTTAGCTACTCTTCCTGACAGAAATAGCTTTGACATGAAGTATTTAATAGGATTTGCTCGAGAAATTAGATGAACAAAATGAGCTTAAAAATAATGCCTTAGCTTCTTTATGGCAAACATTAAAGCTAAACACATTTTTTCAATTGGTGTGTATTTTAACTTAACACCATTCAACATTCTACTAAGACATTAAAGCACATTCTCTTTTCCTTTATCATTCTTTTGTGCTTGCAAAACTCTTAATGAGTGCTCTTGTGCAAATATATAAAGGATGAGAGTACGTCCTAAAATTAGAGCTTTTAAAACAGGTGGACTTAAGAGATATGTTTTAATGCTTTTAAAATCATTGCTACATGCTTTATCCCACTTGAAAGGGACATCTTTTTTCATCAATCGATTTAAAGGCTGACATCTTCCTGCTAAGTTTGAAAGAAATCTTCTAATGTATAGAAGCTTTCCTTGTAAGCTTTCAAGTTCATAGATGTTTCTTGGTTTTGGCATTTTTAGAATGACATCAATCTTTGTTTGGTTAATGCTAATGCCTCAATGACATACTGTAAACCCCAAGAATTTACCTGAAGAGACTCCAAAAGCACATTTGAGTGGATTCATTTTAAGTTGATGCTTTTGAAGACACTTAAATACCTCTCAAAGGTCTTACAGATGATTATTAATCTTTTTTGACTTTACAACCAATTCATCCACATAACATTCAACATTTTTATGGAGCATATCATTAAAAATCTTTTGCATTACTCGTTGATATGTTGCCCCTGCATTTTTAAGACTGAATGACGTGACTTTATAGCAATAAATCCCTTTTGGCATTTAAAAAGCGTTTGCTTTTGCATCTTCTGCATCCATTAGAATTTGATTATATCCAGATGACCCATCAAGAAAATATAATATTTCATAGCCAGTACTAGTATCAATCATGATCTCAGTGATATGCAATGGAAAATCATTTTTAAGGCAAGCATTATTAAGATCTCGAAAGTCAACACACACTCGAATTTGACCATTCTTTTTTCTCACTGGAACAATAGTTGAAATTTATTTTGGATACTTGACTTATTTAATGAAACCAACGTTAATACGTTTATTAACTTCAGTTTCAATTTAAGGAATTAACTCAGGTCAAAAGCATCTTTGAGGTTACTTGACTAGATTTGCCTCCTTTTTAACTGCCAAATGATAAACTGCCACCTTTGTATTTAAGCCAATCATCTCTTTGTATGACCATGCGAAGGCATCCTTATATTCAATCATGAGTTACTTGTAAGCATCCTTTTCTTCTTGAGACAAATTTATCCTTAGGAAGATTGGTCGAGGATTTTCAATGGTCCCCAAGTTAATCTTCTTTAGTTCATCCACTGCAGTAAAGTTTGATGAAGTTTCTTCTGTATCTTCCTCAATAGTTGATTGTTCTTGATTATTATCACTTATAATGACATAATATGATAACATTATATCAACTTCTTCCTTTTCCTCTTGATTAGGGAATGAGTTAGTGATCACCACTGTTTGTTACTTTGCTTTGAGTACTTCACCAGTTATAACAACCTATTTGCTTTGAAGGATCATATGTGATGACGCTTTACTTTCAATCTCCTTACATATCACTGATAAAGTGAGTTCTTTTTAGCCTCCTTGAACTTTTTGCTCTTCAAGACTCTAAGTCAATCTTTGGCAGAAACTTGTTTAACTTTTGAGCTGTCATTAAATTGTGTTCCAATGTTGTCAAACATTGAAACATGACTTTTAGGAGTTTCTAATTAATAAAAATTGAAGACTTGGCTTTACTATATTTATTTCCTTCATCCTCAACTATAATGTAGTTATAAGCACTTTTATGAATCTTTAAGCGTAAGGGAGTTGGAGAATGGTATCCAAGACCCTTTTTAGAGGCTTAGGGATTTGCTTCCTTTTTTATCAAAACCTTTTAAATTTTTGGAAATTTTTTTCCTGTTGAGGTTTCTCTTGCTCCTTTAATAATAAAGTTCTTTAATTTGTTGGTCAAATCCTACTTTAGCTAATAACTTGTAAGCATTAGGATCAAACCCAATTACATGTTTGGTAGGAAAATCTTCATTCTCAACAGTTGATCCTTGACAAGGTTTTATAAAACTTTTCAATGGTTCTTGAGTTTCTTTTGTTGCCATAAGCTTTGTGATAGGATGGATCAAATCCATTAGTTCCTTTATAATATTTTCATCTTAGCTCTTGAAAGCTTGTCTTTTTACCTTTTTTTTTTATTGGAATGTGTTAAAGTTTAGAAGCCATTCACATAAGATTATTGTGTTATTTTTAAACTTATTTCTTCTTTTCTTCACTTTCTGTTAAGGATGAATGGGCTTCCCTAGATGGCTCTTTTCCCTTTTTACTAAGTTCTTCTTTGAGCTGATTTTCTGAATTAACTTCAACTTGTATCTCATTATCTATTGTTGCCTCAAAGTAAAACTTAGCATCCACATGGTGCAATTATACTTCATTAAATGGACTATTGTTTTCCATAACTCTTCTTACCTTACCATTCTTATAATATTTGAAGCATTGATGAGTGTATATGGGATTGCCATATTTTCATGAATCCTATGTGTCATACATCAAGTTTTGACTGTCCCAAAAAATGTCAAATGATGAAAACATCTCTCCGAATTTAACAAGTGTCTGATCATTCGTACCACCTCTGAAGCATGTTATGAGTTTAGAAAAAATCAAACCGAGCCTTCAGAGAGCAAAATCAACTTCCGAATCATTAAGTCATACCCTGATTTTATGAATTATGAATTTCGGAGTGGTAAGTCACTCATTTCAAGCAATCGTTGCTCAAAACGAGTAACTCATCAGACCGGTGTTCGTCTCCTCATACCGGAGTTCCACTTCACAAAATTAGAAGCCGATTTTGATAAAATGGATGTCAAAAACGCGTCTGAAAGGTCCCGAGCATGACACACGCAAGAGCATGATCACTTGCGATCATGCATTTTTCGACACGGGGGGGGGGGGGGGGGGGATACATACACTGAAACACTATCGAATTAAAGAGTTAGGAGTCCTAATTTACACACTTTTGGCTCACCCACTATATTTTCATAGGATTTTTTAGACCGCTTTTGAACCAAACCCACTCTTATCTTTGTCAAAGCATGCTTCAAAGGTATACGAATTTGCATTAGACATGTCATTTTCAACCTCTCGACGAGGAAAACTTGAAAATCCAATGAAGCTAAAGCTTTAGAAACATAAAATGAACTCAGTTGAATCTGAGTACCAAATAATCATTTTTGCATGATTATTTGATTGTTCTGCCTTTTATTTTATCATCACTAGTAGTTGAGAAATTATTATGATCTGTGTGATGAGACTGGCAATTCACATGCTGATTGAATAATTTTTGCTATGTTTTGCTCATAATAAACTATCATTTTGCATCAATATGCATTCAATAAACATGAAAGCTTACTTATCTAAGCTAAAACTTCGATATTGCGGTCCAATGATGCAATCATCATTATTTATTATTCATTTTATCATTTAGAAATGCTTTATAATAATTCCTGCAAGAGCATAAACTACATGTATCTGTTTAATCATTCATGATGCATCAATCATCTTTTTTTTGTGCTTATCTGCTGTCCGAGTGGATGAATAGATGGAATTGCACATAGTTGTGTTAACCTCTATCTTACAAGTGTTTTCTAGATTAGGACTAGATTTAAATTTTTGTACTTTTTTTTTCTCTTAAATGTATTTACTAGGAAAGCCTTGTAAATAATCATGTTGAATTTCTCTTATTTTCCGTTATTATCATGTGCTTATGTGAATGTGATATATATCAACTATCATACCAAAACTAGGTGTTGCGGTAGCCATACATTGAGTATCATAATGAGAAATAGCCAAAAAGTAGATGAGATCTCCCGGACTCAAAATCTCTGCTGGGGACGGTACTCATTGAGTGGCCTGATGTTGTTCCTTTCATCTTTTCTTGGTTTTCTAAAAACCAGGTGGCGACTCTAAACACAAAGCATCTTGCATCCCATTGAGACCAATTGTTTGTCCCTGTCTTATAAATGGAACGGATGTCCCATTCGGTAAAGTTGCCATGTCCCTCAGGATCGAAAAACACAAAAGCCTTCCACGAGAGAGAGAAGGTCGGTCGCTCACAGTAGAGACTCCACTAGGGACTCTGGTTAGAGAGATCAATTTGAAAATGACTATTTCTCATTATACTATACTCAATCATATGGAGCCCTTCACCATTGCATATGCACTACACATTACACGTGCACTATTGGTCCTTATCAACCGACGATAACGGAAAGTGATCCACCATGGTTCCACTCGAGTCATGGGGTGACCGATTCAGATTTATCACCTTTAGCCTTTACTCATGGTTTTGCCAGACTTATCTGACCAGAGTCTGTGACCCAAGTCCTAAAGGGGGGCAACTCGTGTTATTAAAAGAATGCTAGACTCACTGACCAGAGTCCGTAACCCTAGTCATGGGGAGGCATTCTCGTTAAAGGAGCCCTTAGCCTTGCACCCTTGACTCAACCTATGTAAATAAACCAATCAAAATCTCCACTAGGATCCTACCAAGCTTTACATGCAAACTTTGATACGGTCTGTCTGACCTGATACCCACAAATGCCATGACACTTCTAGCTTCTGTCATCGATTGACGTCATTACATCCGTTCTCATAGACTGCTCACACTTAGACTGTGTGATCCTTGTTTACCTTGCATAAAGCCCTATGTGCAAGGAATAATAAGAATCATATACCTCAACATGAATAACCTGTAAGAACTGGCAAACAGTGACATCCTCCGATGATGGAACCGATGAAGTATCATTCATTTGTCCTTATTAGATCAAATAGATGGGGCAGAAATTTGACGAGATTGCAAACATTTGTGTTGGAAGAATCAAACTGTAAACTCTTAAACAATACTTTCATACCTCTTGGTAAATGAAGCGGGTCAAATTGTAATACCCTAGTTTCTAAGACTTAGTACAGAGCAAGAAGGGTGTCGACTCGGGAATTTGGGTAAACTTTATATTAACCGTATAGATACTTAGATGGATAGGCAAGAAAAATCAAAATGATATTAATAATTAAAAAGAACAAAAACTATTCTACCACTAATTATTTTAATTATTATTACAAATTTTAAACAAAGAATAATAAGGAGAATTACAATGTTAATCAAACAATAACTTATTAAATAAATATCCTTAAACTTAATGACTGGAAATTAGTCTAAAGTCTTTAAAAGCAACTCTTGTTAACAATTAAAGGTATTTCCTTCCGACACCTACACTCATTCTTATGAAATGCAGAGATAAAAGAAAATC
>CATIWM010010504.1:0-11559 GCA_949671775.1 Mallotus repandus | reverse complement strand
CTCAACATTTTTTTCTAACTTTTTTTCTACTGTCTTCATTTTTTCTCAACATTTTTTTGCTAAACAATTTTTTTTCTATTTTTATAGTACTATATTCATCTTTTTTTTTTCTCAACACTTTTTTCTGATGTTTTCATCTTTTTTTCTCAACTTTTTTTGCACTGCATTTTTTTTTATTTTTAAGGTATTGTCTTCATTTTATTCTCAATATTTTTTTATCAATATTTTTTTCTCTTAAGACCTTTTTTAAAATGAATAATTATGAACTAAACATTTTCAATTGTTATTAAACCAAATAATAAATATCTTCAACTGTTGTAACAACAATAAATAAACAAAATTTCTCCTTTTATATTGTTAAAGAATAAGAATTTTATTTTTTTACTTTAATTTTTTTATTAAAATGTCTAACAACTTTTTCTTAAAAAAAATTATTTAATACTTATTAATCATCAATATGTAACAAGTTTACAATTTTTATGATGTGCTTGTAACATTAACAACAAAAAAAAGCTGAAAAAATAAAAAATAAACAAACCGAAACAACAAAAAAAAACCTAAAAATAACAACTAAAACAACAAAATAACAAAAATCAATAAAATTTTATAGTTGTTGATTGTTGTTGATTTTTGTTGATTGTCAGCTGTTGATTTTTGTTAATTTTTATTATTATTATTGAAATTATTGTTTTCATTATTAATGACAAAATAAAGGCTATAAATAAATTTTTTACTTTTATTAATATTAATGATAAAAATAACAATTTTTTATATATCTCATTTTTTTTATAGTTATTTTTTATTTTTAACAAAAATCAACAAATATAAATAAAGAAAAACAACAAAAACAATTGAAAGCTACAACTAAAATAAAAAAATTAACAAAAATCAACAAAAACAACACAAAATTGTAGTTGTTTACTTTTTTTTATTTTTGTCGCTGTTTGTTATTTTTTCAGTTTTTTCATCATTAATAATAAAACTAAGACTATAAATATAATTTTTACTTTTATTAGTGTCAATAATAAAAATAATAATTTATTTGATATATTTTATAATTTTTTGTTATTTTTATTGAAAAAATAATTATTGAATGCTATGGGTAATTTTTACTTTAATTAATTTAATTTCTAAATTCTAAATAATTATGAAAAAATAATTATTGAAGACTATGAGTAATTTTTAGTAGGGGTGAGCATCGGTCGGTTTTGATTCAAACCGAACCGAAAACTGACCAAACCAATAACTGAAAATATACAAAATTTCAAATTGAAACTGAACCAAAAATATATCAGAATCGAATCAAACCGAACCGGTTTGATTCGGTTCGGTCGGTTAACTGATTTATTAATTTTATTTTTTAAAATAATTTCTAAAATTTTTATTTATCAATTTAATTTATTTTTTTGTAAAATTTATTCATTAATAATATAACTATAAATTTTTTTTGCTTATAATCTTAATATTTAAACATATTTTTCTAAATTAACATATTTTATATATTTTATTATATATATAAATAGTTCAGTTTTCTGTCAGTTTCGGTCGGTTAGATTCTAAAATTGAACCAAAAACCAAAAATCGTATTTTGCCACCAAAAGAATCGAACCGACTGAATTTTCACTCACCAACCGAACCGATGACCCAAAACAGTTTGGTTCGGTTTGGTTACTTCGGTTCGGTCGATTTTTACACACCCCTAATTTTTAGTTTAATTAGCTTAATTTTACAAAATTAAAAAAATTGTTATTTAGAATATAAAATTAAATTATTTAAAATATACAAATTAAATAAATACAGACTATCAACTTATATTACATATGTCTTTAAATATAATAAATAAGTGAAAATTATAGAAAAAAAAAAAAAAGGAACAAAAAAAATGAAAATTGCCAACTTTAGAAGATGAAAACACTGAGCAAATTTTGATACATAAATGAAAAGCAAAAAAACAAAAGTGAAAGAAAAAAGTTGGTCACAACTCGACATCATATGAATTTTCCTCTTAAAACAACCATGTGAGGCTATAGCAATTACCTCAACTAAAATATGTTATAATAAATAGTTTTCTAAAATAAAGGCATAACTCTTATTTTCCTCCCTTACATTTTATTTTATTTTGAATTTTTCTCATGCATTTTTATCCATCTACTTTGAGTCCTCACATTATTATTTTGGCATAATTAAGTTCTTAATTTAATGGTGCGTTTGAGAAATTGAAATTGCCGTCAAATTCAGGACTCAATGTATCCCAAAATAGTATTGTGGGGACTCAATGTAGACAAATAAAAATACAGGATGAAATCTGGACCAAAATAAAAGTGCATGGGGTAAAATAGGGGTTATGCCTTCTATTTTTTGTTGGTTAGGGATAACATTATCATTAGTTTTTATAAATTATTATATTATTTTTCAATTAAATCCTATAAAAAAAATTTTATAGTCAAATTCAATAAATTTTAATTAAATTATTAGTTACATGGACAATGATAAATAAAACTAAATTAATTATACTTTAGGCCTAATTATTTAGAAAAAATTCTTAATTTTACGAGTTTTAACGATTTTAGCATGTTTTTTCAACATTTATTTAAAAAGTCCTGAACTTTAAATCTTTTAATAATTTTATTATGTTCCTTTAGCATTTATAAAAAAATCATAAACTTTCCAATTTTTAATCATTTTAACATATTCTTTTAAAATTTTTTGTCAAAAAATTGTTAAAACTTGAAAAGTTCAAGATTATTTTAGATAATTAGACCGATATTAAATTATATTTGTTCAATCAATTTTTAACATCTTATAAAATGTTGTTATATTTAATGTTAATATAGCACCCAATTTCTTTTAATTAAAAAATAGAATTCAATGAGTTAGTAAAAAAATTTTCTTAAAATATACCATTTTAAAATAAAAAAAATTATGTTTCAATTTGTTATAAATTAAAAATTACTTATATGACACTAAAATGAATTTTTTTAATTAAAAACATGTTAAAATTATTAAAATGTGTAAAGTTTACAATTTTAAAGTGAAAAAATATTTTAGTGTTACATAAACAATTACAAACTTATGATAAATTAAAATATTATATTTCATATTTCAATGTAATATATTTTAACAACAAAATTTTTACTAACTCATTAGTTTTTTAAAATTAAAAAGTGTTTAGTACCAAATAACATGATATTTTATCTAAAAAAAAAATATTGATTAAACAAATATAGTTTAATATACAATACACAACTATAGCATTCTTTTTTAAATTAAAAAGTGTTTGTCAGGATGTTCTTGTTTATCGCACATCCAAATGGGATTTTTTTTTTTATGGTGATTTCAGCATTTGATAGAGGATTTCCTTGCTTATCTACTGCTTGGATTTTCACCTTGGCCTTGCGATTCTGCATAGAATTTGGCAATCCATAGTCAGTGATTGAACCGATGATGACTTTTGAACGTTATAGATGGCAGATAATTGATTGCAATGAATATTGTACCCTTTCAATGCTTTGATCTAGATGAGATTGCCACTCTTCTTCAGTAAAGGGTTGTAATGAGATGCTATCCACCCATATATCAGCCGATATGTCCTCGGCCTGCAATGGTCAATTGCCGATTGGAATTAGCTCCATTGATAATTTCCAAAAGAAATGGATTGTGATAATTGGAGAAAAACCTGATCTCCTTGTACATTACACAATACACACTCGACTATAGCATTCAACTGTCAGCTTTAATGATGCAAGATTTTTAAAAGGAATATAACTTGTGATTATTCTTATTTTCTTAAAGCATCTCTAATACTACTCTTTATTTAAAAAATATATTTTTTACAATAAAAAAAATCTTAAGAAATTTTAAATATAAAAAGTGAAAAAATTTATACAACTTCAATTGACTCTTTATATGTTTAATCTTCATTTTACTTTATCTAATAAACATTACTCCATCTATTTCTAAATAATTATTATTTTAAAAGTTTAATTTTATTCCTAAATAATTATCGTTTTAAGTTATCAATATATTTTAATTACTTTTTTTTTCTATTTTACCCTTATTTAATATAGAAGAATTAATTAAATATATATCTACTCATTTTGAAACTCTATATAAAGCTAATAATTGTTATAAGGGTAATATAATATTTTATAAATATATTAAATATATTCCTTAATCTATGTGAAGAAATCTTAAACGATAATTATTTAGGAACAAAGAGTGTAATATTTAATTTTTTTCCTCATTTATTTTTACAAGATTTCTCTCTATTTATTTAATTTTTTCTCCTCCATTTGATGAAAGAGAAAAATCTTTTTAATAAATTGATAAGTATCAATTAATATTTTGCATAGAAAATTGAAATATTTTAAAGTAGAGAGTGAAGTTTGACTCTCTACATATAGAGAGTCAAACTAACTTTCTACTCTAAAATAAAATTATAAAAAGTGTATTTGAGACCATTTTTTTAATTTAACTCTTTAAAATAGAAAATTTTATTCAAATAAAAAGTTCATTATAGATGCTTTTAAAGAGCGGAAAAAAGCTTGAAAGGGTTAACTTACCCGAAAATAGTGTGTAGCAGGGTCTGAGGCATCTACAATGAGCCCACCTTTCAGCATGGACCAACAATGGGCCTTAGCAAGAGTAGCACCAACACGTGTGAACCCACTTTCAGTTTTGAAAGTTGCTGTTACTTGAGTAATTCCTTTACTCAGTTGTATCCGAGCTGTATTAATTAAGACAATCAAAAGCTTAATTATAGTTTGCATCAATTAAGTCATTAGTTCATACCAATTAATTAGAAATATGAGAAATTCTTAATATTCTAGTACATATTATACTTGACAGCTAAATCTATAACACATTAATATGCATTTCATTTTTATTAATTAAATATAAAATATTTAAAATATATGTCACAGATAAGATACTGCCCGAAATAAATAAGAATCTACGAGTTAATCAATGTTTAATTTGATAAGTACCCGAGAATGTGTAAAGCCTATCCTTTAACAAGTGAAGATCCTGAGAGATGCTATCAAAAGGGTTGACTCTAGAACGAGCCACAATGAATTTGTTGCCTTTAAATTCTCTATGCTCTATTGTTGCATCTCCAAATTTAGACCACCCTTCCAACCCATCATTCAACTCTGGATTCTTAATTATTCCTCCATCATATTGAGGTTTATCATAAATTCTTAAAGTTGCAAAATTATACATATGATATAATAATTCTTGCAATGAACAACATCAACAAAAATAATAAGAAATATATATTTATATGCCTCAGTTGAGGCCGAATAATCGTAAGATGAAGTATTAGCATTCAAATCCTGTAAAATAAGTTACGTGACTGGTTTAATGATAAAAAATTATTGATTATTATTTTTTAGAAAAATGCAAATAAACCTATTAGAAGAAGAATGCCCAATTGTAATAATAGCTGAACAACATTGGTTTTTCCTCCAATCTTCATTATTTTAAGGCCAAAATCATATTTAGGTCCCTCAACTTTTTGATTTTCTTTCAATAAGTCCCTATTAAATTATTTCGTTTAATTGAATCCTCAAACTTTAATTTTTTTCAACATTATATTCTGAAGTTAACTTTTGTTAAAATTAAAATCCTTTACTGTAAATTAATTTCCAGATCGTTATTTCAATAAGTCCAAACTGTTAACACGTGTGTAGTGGGACATTAGACTTGTTGTACATGAAGAAGAGTCACTGACGTAACAAGACCAACATCACCCCCACCACCAGTCCCATTTTTTTATTTTTAATTACATTCCTATTTTCTTCTTGTTCAGTCTCTGCTTCTCTTTCTTCTCCTCCTCTTCTCTTCTCTTTTTTTTTTTTTTAAAAAATAGCTTTCATTAAATAAAGCCAACCAAATACAACCAGCAGGCAACAAAACCCGCAAGAATACAACAGATAAACAAAATCAAAGCTAACTAAGGGCCAAAATGCCAGCCGAAAAGTGAATTATAAATTCAGCAACCACAATAACTAAAGACAAACAACCTAAGAAAAGAGAACCACAACATCTCAGTGAATACAAAAAAAAACAGCAGAGAAACACAATAACAACTAATAACCTGACCAACCCGAACTATAACAATCAACTACTATTTCTTCTTCAAGATCATCCTCCAAGAGTAGCTTCACAAGATGGTCATGACAAGAGCTCCAAATATAAAGTACACACACCCCAACTTCTCATTTATTATTGTTTTTAATAATAATAATGCCCTGTATCTATTAAAGCTTCCGTTGCAGATAAGATACTATATCATTTAAGAGTTTCAATGGTAAGTGAATGAGATAACTCACAATAAAATCAACAAATAAAAATCATAGTTACACCTCAATATAGCAGGTGCAACTGCGATCTTTCAAGGGCAACATGCATTTTACTGACTCAATAATTATAGATAAAACCCATTACAGCTTCACACAGCAGCAGATTCTACTTTGAATCTGAAGTCATGACTTTCACTTTGTCGCACACTCCTCATTTGTGTACTAGATTTAAATGAATTTAAAGATGATTCGCCTTCGAAAATGATGACTTGAGCTTTAGCCAACCTCTCCGTCAATTCTTCTGTGCTAAACTTATTTGTCCCACCAAGCTCATCAAACCTCGTCATTTTCTTCATCTAATGTATGCATCTCTGTCTAAGCGCTTCCAGATTGTTAACATCGAGAGGTTCAAGCGCTGCGATCTCATCGTCTAGCTTGTCCTCTATAGCTTGTGCCACTGTAAGTACTTAGTTCTCTATAATCTCTTGAACCTTGGAGTTTGCCATGGCTACTGCTATAACAAGCTTGAAGAGGTTCCCACTTATCAGAGTTAAAGGGGCGTAGCTGGGTATTTATTATTATTATTATTATTATTATTATTATTATTATTATTATTATTATTATGTTATCAGAAAAGGGAAGAAATGAACTGTCCTCTACAGCGTGTCCGATGTTTCTCGATTCCGATCAGTCTCTGTACCGAGGTCACTTACCACAGCTACAACATCCAACACTGGCTGGATTCCGGCCACGACACCTATCCTGCCACATGCAAGTCCTCTCTACCAAAGATTTTATTCCTAATCTTACTCTTCACCACCTCATCAACCTCTAGAACCAATCTTCCTCCTCTTGCAGATCCTTTACTACTTCTTCTTCTCCCCTAGTGGCAACGACCATGTCAAAGAAGCAAATTAAGGTTTGGATTGAGGATATTAAGAGTAAATAAAGGTTTGTCTACATGGACAAAATCATCACACATTATAGCCCATGTGTCTGTAATTCTAATTCATAAACGCGCTTGTGAGGTTTGATTTCCACGTGCATAAAAGATGTAATGATAAAGATATAATGTTGAGAAAAATTAAAGTTCAAAGATTCAATTAAATGAAATAATTCAATAGGGACTTATTGAAAGAAATTCAAAAAATTAAAGAACCTAAATATGGTTTCGGCCTTATTTTAATCCTGAAACAAAGTCATTTAATTTTATTAAATTATATGTATATAAAAATAACTTATATGTATGTGCAGGCATGCGTGCATATGTTGTCTTTATACATGTAAAATAATTGATAAATGTATATTAGTATTGTATGTGGAAGTTGGGTAAATTTTTTTCTGTAATATTTTTGTTCCATACACTTAAAAAAAAAAAAGAATGATAGTACTTGTAAGATACATGAAAGAGAGAAAGGAACTTGGGATAATACAATTAAGAGGAAAATGGAGGCCAAGAAGATGAAGCCGCCATGTAAGGCACCTAAGTCTGAATTGAGAAATATATCAAATTTAGAAGAAAAAAAATTAGAAACTATGAAGTTTGCTATTTAAAATGACCAATAGGAAAGAGATAGTTATATTTTCCATTTTAAATAGTGAACCACTAAAATATTATCTAAAAAAAAATCTTCCAGCTATGTTCTTGGCAATTAAAGAGGAATAAGTTGTTGTTCATCAAGTGTGGCCAATAAAAGAATTTTCTCTTCATAGAGATATTCTACACTTAGTAAGTTGTTGATCCAATAACATAAAATTATATTATTGTGCTCTATATCTATTGGTATAAATGTCAATGAATAATTGACAGTGAGATAGAGATATAGGACCACTATTGGTTGTGGAATTAATTTCTATTTAATTTTTTTTGAAGAAAATAGGAAACTTGCATTAATAAGAAACATCAAAACATAACACATTACATAACCAAGGAGGGGGAGTTGCACTCCACTCTCCATAACCAAACAAAAAACCTCCCACTCTTGCAACACAATGAGCAGAAGAATTCATTGATTGTCTAACAAATAAGAACTTAACATCTCTTAAAGAACTAACTAATTGAAGACAATCTTCAATGATGATGCCAAAACCATTAAGACCAAACTGCTTATCAGACAAGGCTTGAAACACTTGAAGAGAGTCCATCTCTATGACTACTAGATCAAAATGGCGTTGTTTGATCCATCTAAGAGCCTCTTTGACCCCTAAAGCCTCCGCTCCTTTAGCCACAAACAGACCTGTAATAAAAACACTTCAAACTGCTATAAAATTACCAATGTTTGATCTAATGACAGCACCCATACAGATCTTCTTTTGACTCCAAAAAACAATAGCATCTACATTACACTTAAGCCAGTTGGAATCAGGTTTCGACCATCTGACATCACCCTGTTTTGCAATTTTAGAGAAATCATATGCAAAATAACAAGATCTATGAGCATACTGCCATTGGAAAAGTTACTGACTCACTGAGTTAAGCACCTGAACACGTTGGCCATACCTCTTATTCCATAGTACTTCATTTCTATTCCGCCAAATACCCTAACATATCATGGCTGCAAGATTATTGTCATCTCTCTTGTTTCTATTAAACACAACCTTCAACCATTCTACAAAAGTCTCATGTTGACCCAATAACCCAATTAGAGACGTAAGCCAACAACACTTAGCAAAAGGGCAATGTAGCATAATATGAGACACAAATTCCATACTTGCATAACAAGCTTGACATAAAGGAGAGATATCCATTCTCTTAGTACAGAGATTGTCTGCTATTGGAAGAACATTAGACACCCACGCCAAATTAGATTTCGCACCTTAGCAGGTATATTAAGGGGCCATAAATCTAGCCACATACGATCATCATCCACCAGAGGCAAATGACAAAGGAATTTATAGTATATTTTAACAGAGTAGATACCTTTGGGATTAGGACGCCATTGCCACTTATCCTCTCGATCTTACAGACTTAAAGGGATCTGCATGATGAGGTCCCTGTCTCTTTCATTAAACAAATTGTGAACAATATCCTCATCCCATATGCGTTCATCAGATTTGAAAAGACAGTCTATTGTACCACTACTTAAAGAATTATGGAGATATGTAGATATATAACAATTATTCACATCAGGCAACCAAGGATCCTTTTTAATTGAAATTTTGGCACCATTCCCCACTTGTAATCTACTCCCGCTATAATAATATGTTTAGCTGCAAATATGTTGTGCCAAGCGTAGCTGGGATGGGACCCCAACTTAGCTTCCTTAAACGACTTCCTAGGAAAATATCGAGCTCCATAAATTCTCGTCACCATAAAAATTGCCATGCCTGCTGTCCTAGCATTGCAATATTGAACTCATACAGGGATTTAAAGCCAATACCATTTGCTATTTTTAGCCTACACAAAGTCTGCCAACATTGCCAATTAATACCTCATGCCCGTCCCTTCTACGGCCCCACCAGAACAAATTGAGCATCATCTCCAAATCCTTATAGAGACCCTTAAGAAGAAGATAAACGTTCATTGTAAAGTTTGAAACTGCTTGGGCAACAGTCTTGATCATGATTTCCTTCCTTGCTCTTGAAAGTAACTTACTACGCCAACTACTCACCCTCTTCCACACCTTATCTTGAACATATTTAAACAGAGCATTCTTATTTCGACCAATCTTAGAAGGAAGGCCCAGATAGATTCCATGATCATTAGTACCTCGCACACCCAACAAATCACAAACACAATCTCGCATACTATTATGAGTGTTAACACTAAAGGAAACATAAGACTTGTTAAAATTCACTACTTGACCAGAGGCATTACCATAAATAGTTAGAACTGCTTTGATCTGGTTGGATTCTATAGAAGTAGCTTTAAAGAACACAAAGCAATCTTCTATAAAAAATAAATGCATGACCAAAGGAGCACTTCTAGCAACCCGAATCCCATGAATTAAACCTACTCTCTCCTTCTTTCTCAACAAAGAACTCAAGCCCTCTGCATAGATTAAGAATAAATACGGGGAAAGTGGATCCCCTTGCTGGAGACCACGTTCTGGAGTAATAGGTCTGATCTCCTTACCATCATGAATCACTTTATAAGTCACACTAGTAACACAAATCATCAACTTGCTTACCCATTGTTCAGCAAAGCCCATTCTAATCATCATCTGTTTCACAAATTCCCATTCAACCCGGTCATATACTTTCGACATGTCAATTTTAAGAGCTGCGTACCCATCCTTTTCTTGTTTCTTCCTCTTTAAAAAATGCATAATCTCAGCTGAGATTAATATATTGATAGTTATTGCCCTCCCAGGAACAAATGCGCTTTGAAATTTTGAAATGACTGTAGCTAGTACAAGCTTTAACAGATTAGCAAATGTTTTTGCCATAATCTTATAAATTACATTACAAAGAGCAATGAGTCTCAAATCTGTCATCAATTTCGGATTGTCCTTCTTAGGAATAAGAACAATAGAAGTTTAATTAAAGCCATCTGGAAATTCCCCCTTCTCAATGCAGTCCAAACATGTAGTCATCACATCATCTCCAACAACATGCCAAAACTTCTGATAAAAAGCTAGGTTCATGCCATTCGGACCCAGTGACTTGTCCGGATGTATACCCGCCAATGCATTCCAAACATTTGAACGAGAAAATGGAGCTATCAAAAGCTGGTTCTAAGCATCAAAAATAGAAGGTTCCACACAAGACACTACCTCTGCATAATCCACACTACCTGAAGTAAAAAGAGACTGAAAATCTGCAATTAGATTATCCATTTCCTCTCTTTTAGAGCACCAGGAACCATCATCCCTTTTGAGCTTCCCAAAAGAATTCTTCTTTTTTCTATTAGAAGCAGAGGCATGAAAATACCTAGAATTAACATCCCCATCCCTCAACCAAAACTATTTAGAATGTTGTTTCCAGAACACTTCATGACTATTTAAAAGCTCATTATACCTCTATTTCAACAAATCAAACTCTGCAACACTTATCTAATCTCGACATCTTCTAAGTAACGCCAACCGCCTTTTGTAATATGAGATATGCTTATTAAAATCCTTAGCCAAGTGATCACCCCAATTCTTTAAATCAGATCCACACATTAAAAGGCGTTGGTGATATAATGCAAATATGCATAGCTATTTAGTATAGTTTAGTATCATTTTCATATAGTTTTTGTTATGTTTATGTGTTTATTTGATTATGTATTTGTTATTTTTACTTCTAAGTGTTTTTATTTGTTGTTTGTGTGTTT
>CATIWM010010480.1:0-35409 GCA_949671775.1 Mallotus repandus | reverse complement strand
ATACATATGCCCATTAGTTAATGTAAAATATTTGTATGCATGTACGGATAAGTATAAATGTGTGTATAATAATTACATGTGACTAAAGGATGATTAATAATGAATATGAGATATCACGATGTGTATTAATACTAAGTGTGTAGGGTGTTACAATACGGTTAAAAAAATCTTTTTTTAACTTGATCCGTATATTTGGATTTTTGAAGAGAAATCATGGAGGAGTGAGGATTTAACATATGACCTCTATTAATGTCTTGAGCTTCTAACAGAATGGTAAAACAGTTTATCAATATTTATTAGAGCAACTAGTAAAACAATTTGATTTTTTAAGAAAAATTTCAGGTTTGAAATTTATTTATGGGGAAACAAATATTGAAGTAGTTTTGTGTCTAGTTTTTTATACAATTTACTCACTTCAAAGTGTATGTAGTTTCCGAATATCGAAGATAATAAATAAAAAATATATTTAATTAAATATATATATTGACAAATTATATAATAAAAACAATTTAATCTTTTAAAATAAATGAAAATTAATTTTATAAATAGACAATAATCTAATTTAAACTATGCATATATTCAATGATACTTATGGAAAAAATTAGCCGCTACAAACCTTCAATCTTAAGTTTTTTTTTTAGAGACTTAAGTAATTTTTTTTATTACTATACTTTGATCATACAAATAATAAAACACATAAAATATTCCAGGGTTTACATTTATCTCTTTTCTTTATTCTTTTTTTTTCCCAGTCATGTTGCCCTTCTTTTATCTCATCGTGTACCCTTAAAACACAGGCCTTTCAAAAGTTTGGTATCAGTTATCCAAGATTGGAAAGGAGAGTTAAGATGGGGAGAGGGAGAGTTGAGTTGAAGAGAATAGAGAATAAAATTAACAGACAGGTCACGTTTTCTAAGAGAAGAAATGGTTTGCTCAAGAAAGCTTATGAACTTTCAGTTCTTTGTGATGCTGAAGTTGCTCTTATTATCTTCTCTAATCGTGGCAAGCTCTATGAGTTCTGTAGCAGCCCTGGGTATAATATACATATATATACACACCCAATCTCTTCTTTATCTGCATCTATTTTCATGTATCATGGTGTTCTATTTTTGTGACGAAGATCTGTCTGAGCATCTTTTTATTCAACAACCCAGTTCTTCTACCGTGTTCCTTCTAGGGTTTTACTGGTTTTCATGTTTTTTTTTACAAGTACATTTTTAATGGTATTCAAGGTTAGAAACATGTTATTGTTTAATTTGTTTGATTGTGTCCAGTTTTTTGATGATTCAGAATTCATTATAAAAAGTAGTAATCCATGCTTGTGATTTACTTCCTTTTCTTCTATATATTTCTTGTTTTAAAAAATTTAGGTTTAGTTAGTTTCAGAAATTAATCAAATATTATGTTTTTAGTGATAGCTCATCTTCTTAACCTATGGATACTTATAGGATCCATATGCACATGAGCTATCTCATTCCTTTTCTTGATCTTTCTAACTTTTCTTTTTCTTTTTGGCAAAGATTGACTATTTTTCTGAGCTTGTAATTGAGTTTAAGTTGTGGGTTATCAGTTGATCCACATAATATACATAGATCCTTGCAAAACTGCAAGAATCAATTAATTATCATTAACGATCCAAGACTAGACTTAAAGGAAGCTTTAGAACTGGTCTACTGTTGAGATTTTAGTGCTGGCGATGTGATGGTTTGCAGTGTAAGAGTCTGCTGGACTTTGTTGTGCAATAACAGAATGGTTTCAGAAATAGACAGTAGAGTGATTAATCAAGATCAGGATTTACTTTATTTTTCTTGTAAAGCTGCAAATGGGGTTATATTAAAAATATGCTGGATAATGATAATTTACAATGGTTATAATTCTTCCTTCAAAAATATTACCTTTGCCTACACTAAATCTCAATAGTAAACAAGTTCTAAAGGATTCATCTAGCTCAAGGATTCAAAAACTAAAACAAAACAAAAAGAAAACCAATCCAGATATTCAGTATAAAATTACTATGAGAATGAAACATATATGTATGCGCATATGCCTGTTTGATTTTTGTATGATCACTCTCGTAGTGTTCCTTTGTTATGGGAACTTTCAGAAACATTATACTTGTAATAACCCTGTCAGGATTTCTTCATCTTTATCTGGGGTTTTTCATTTTCTTTCTTCTGTTTTTCTTTTTCTAATATGTGCCCGTTTTGATCAATTTTTTTTATATATATGTGTACACTTTTAATAGGTTATTCTTCTTAAAGATGTGAATTGATTTTGATTTGTTATACTTAGTAGAAGTAGTAGGCAAGAGTACTTGAATTGTCCCTAAAGAGAAAAGGGTACGTAAGATGATTACTTGATCTAATCCCAAAAACGTTCAAAAGCTTCATCCATCCTTATCAATTCTTATGATTCAGGAAAGCATATATATATATTTAACTTGTGTTAATGTAATTTTTTAATTAAGTTGAATAAAAAGTTGATAAGTATATTGGTTTTGGCATGATAAAATTTTTTCTCATCATTAAGTTTCAATCTTTTTTCTTGTATTTTTTTTCAGCATGTTGAAAACACTTGAAAGGTACCAGAAATGCAGTTATGGAGCAGTTGAAGCTAGCCAGCCAAGCAACGAGTCGATACAGGCATGTATACATATTTATCTCTAATTTGGGAGTTAATTTCTACTGTGGTTTTATTGAACCAAGACACATTCAGTTACAAGCAAATACTAACTAAATATTCTATCTACAAACATTCAACATTTTCCATACCTTTGTGCTTAATTATTTTTTTTCTTTGTTTTAATCTTACCATTGATTTGTGTCTCATAATTATGTGCTCAAGCAGAGCAACTACCAAGAGTATCTGAAGCTAAAAGGTAGAGTTGAGGTCCTTCAGAGATCTCAAAGGTGCAGTGCGTTCATTAAGCTGTCCCATTTGGCTATTTCAGTGATTATTATTTTTCCATTAATCTAACTAGTTCATTAATGCACGTTGTACGTAGGAATTTGCTTGGGGAAGATTTGGCCCCATTGAATACAAAGGAGCTTGAGCAGCTTGAGCAGCAATTGGAGACATCCCTTAAGCAGATTAGGTCAACTAAGGTACGTATATACATATTTAATTTCCTTCCCAATTTCATTAAAACCAAAATACAATAATTAATTCATTAATTTGGCTCTTGAAATAACTTAGCAAGCTCAAATCCATTAGTTTGCAATTGGTTAATTTCTTAGTCATTTCATTATTCAGTTAACCTATCATGACATATAGATTTCAGAGTTTGGCTAATTATATATGAGGTTATTACATAACGCTATCATAAACTTTAATTATTTTCTCTAATTTATCCTATTTTTAAAGTTGTAGCGAATTCGTATATGAACTTTTTAATTTATTACAAATATATTCACAGTCAAAATAACATGTGTTCATACTAACATAACATGCTAGCATGTCATGCATGTATAAATTTATTTATTGTTTGTCTAATTATATTAATCAAGAATTTACTCCTGACACTAATTAATTAATCTATATATTTATTTATTTATTTATCACAACTATTGATCCATTTTCCTCCATCTCAAATTATATTTATCAATGTGGTTATTAATTTTCTTGCTTTTCAGGCTCAGTTCATGCTCGATGAGCTTACCCATCTTCAAAATAGGGTATGATATCGATATTGATAACTATATATAAGTTCCATTTATTATAAATTAATTCTTATTGTACTATGAATTCATCTTGAGCAGGAGCAACTACTACTTGAAGCCAACAAGGCATTGAAAAGGAAAGTATGTAACTCAATTTCCAATCTCCACAAAGCTATGTTTTTTTTTTTTTTCCATAGCCAAGCATCCAATACTTTCATGGAAACTAAATGTTTAATGTCTAATTCTTTGAAAATAAATGCTATTTCTACAACTTAACTTGATACATACACAGCTTTTTATTCATATAAAAAAATTTTCTATACACTTACATGCAGCTCTTGTAACATTTTAGGATATGGAAATAAGCTCAACCTTATTCAAATTATATTCAATAGGTTGCATTTTCACTTTTTTATATATATATATAAACTATTAACTCATTTCTTTAAACTATCGTATGATCAGTTGGAAGAAAGTAATGTGCAATTTCCATTTCGACTAGCATGGGAAGCCGGTGGGAATAACATTCACTATAACCGCCTTCCACATCAATCAGAAGGGTTCTTTCATTCACTAGGAGGAAATTCCACCCTGCAAATTGGGTATATATATATCTTTCAAGACTCCTTTTAGTTCTAATGTTCATTAACTTCTACGTACATACTTATAATAATTTCCATGACTCAAGAGTACCCATTATTAATCCTTTGTATGCATTGCAATCTCCATTTGGGTTACAGATACAATCCAGTGAGTGGAGATGAGGTTCATGTTGAAGATGCCCACACACAGCATGTCAATGGATTCATCCCTGGGTGGATGCTTTGACTATATATTAAATTATTAATTATAAGGTCACGTATATGATCAATATATATTTGCATAACCTTTTGGCTTTGTTTCTTAATTTCTCTATGGTTATTGTAATTCAGACTTTATTCATAAATATAATTAACTTATAATTATGATTAAAGACTATAATTAAATATTTGTAAGGTGTCATTACATTAAAAGACAGATGCTGTATGTCATATATATATAGTGTCATGTATGGATTGTATTTTTAAACAATTATTAAGGATATTGTAACCTATTAATATGTTGTTCTTTTTATTTATTTATTTATTAGGTGTTTAAATGTACCCATTTTTTCTTTTTTTTTAATTACACTAAAACAAGCATTGTTACTAAAAAAAAAGATTCTTGACTCATGCAATTAGTTGCATATAATTAGACGTGGGTTAAATTAATGATGTTGCATTTTTTTCCCTCTTTAAGAAAATTAAAATGATTACTTATGTTGCATTTTTTTTTCTCTTAGTTTTGATTTGCAAGGCAAAATCTTTTCCTAAATGAACCCATTAGCACTAGGAAAGAAATGTTGTGCCCCATCATGAACATTTCTTAAAATTCTATATGATTTTCTTTACATTTGCTGCATTAAAAAATTAAAGTTGAAGCAAATATGTTATAAGACAGATACTCGATCATCAGTAAAATTTCATAACATGTGTACGTCTCACATTTGATTGGACTCCAACTAATTCAAAACTATTCATGTATACATTTCCACTGAAAAAGTGTATGTAACCAAATAGCCCTATCTTCCCCTCGTCCATATGGAACATGACATAGCAATATGGGTTTATGCTTCATCAGAATTTTATGCCCAGAATGCTAATAATTTTTTTTATTACTGTTGGTACTATAACATTATAGGTTTTTGATTTTCCTCTAGACTGTCTGTTTGGAGAACAATAAAATTTCTTCCATATTCATCTTCTTTCATTATTTTCTCTTTCCAAATAATTGAATCATTATTTATATACAAGTGGTCTTACACATTGAAATAGATGTGCAAATTCCTGCTCTACAATTTTTTGTTGTTCAGATTCTTGCAGACATAAAATCAGGCAACAATTTACAGATTAAGGTACAGGTTAAATTAGGCCTATGGGCCTAATGTTCAACAAAGTAGTCCAGTTTGGAACAGACTTTTCTTGTGGACTTGCCATTATCAATAAAAATTCCAGGGATCAAATTAAGCTCTATGCTCCAACAAAATTAAACTGTAAACCCACCTATCTACTATTTCAAACCTTGTAAGAGCTACCAGAAAATCTTACATACGCTTATTATCACAAGAAACGAATCAATGAAAAACAAATAATTTAAATATTTTATATATATATTTTTTAACAACTAATTTAGATGGCCAAGTCTCATGTGGTTGGGAACGAGAGAGTAAGGGGCGGTTGAGGGATCGAACCTTACTCTAAACTAAATATTTTGGTCTCGTAACATAATGTGTTACCATCCGTTTTAAGCGGACTAGAGTTATAATTAATATATACATATATAACTCTCCAATTGAATATTCAAAATAGGTAAAAAAAATTTATCATGAGCAACATATTCAAGATGCAATGAGTAAATTGTTTTTCCAATATTTATTAGTCAATATATTGTCAAAGTAGCACGAAGTTCAAATTTATTAAATAAGATTTCGAATTTAAAATTTATGTATGAGAAATACAGATGCTAGAGAGTTTTTCCTTTTTATGAATTTTTCAGGCTCAAACTTCAAATTAATCGGAATTCTTATAACTCACGAAGAGTGAATTTTCTGCACCTTCCTCCATCAGTTACCATGTAGGTTGCTTGTTTCCCTCAACAGTTGATTTAACCAAAAACTAGTGGGTGCCAAACCTGTTAATCTAATCTTTAATTGTTGATTTTTTTTAATCATACAAAATAGTTTAAAGTGCAAATATTAAATCAGGAATAAAATCGTTTTATCACTATAATCTAATCCTGTTTTCCTTTTTTAGAAAGTTTAGTTGCTTTCCACTTACAAAGCCATCAAATCTAACATAACCTTTCATGGACAAGGTATCTAATTAGTCAAATATTTAACCCATAAGTTAATCAAATAAGTAATTATCTCCTTTTAATCTCACCTAAACCATCATTACACGTTATTATGACCCCCCATTTTATTGAACCCTTTTCCTAGTGAAGATCCTTGCTATGCAATTCTTCTTATATATGCAAATGATTGCATGATTGTTAACTCTAATTTTTTACACCATTCACTCACAAAGATAATTGTACCTTAATTTTATATATTCTATAGGGAATGAGAAATAGCTCAATTAGTTATTACACTGAAATTTCAAGAGTAAAATTTTGGATTCGATTCTATACATAATATGCTTGTTTTATTTATTTTCTACATTAATTATGATTTGTAGTTTGTATTAGTTGATAAAAAAAATTATATATTCTCTTATAAGTCTGATGATGATAGCACCTCGATACAGAAGTAATTTAAAGATCAAAGTACCTTAATAAAACAAAAGAAAACAATTTTTTTATATCACACTGTTATACCCAATACCTTAAATCAATAACTAATGAATTTTTTATTCAATAGTTTTACCATATTTTAACATTTCCTTTTTGATATTTCAAAATGATTTTTTTTATTTTTATAATATAATAAAATATTTTTTTAACCGAATATAAAATAATAATTATGCTCTCATATGAAATATAAAATATTTGGAAATAATTACTATTTTCCTTCTACTTTACCATATTACAATATTTATTCTTTACAAATTTTAAAATTATATTTTTTTATATTTTTTTACTCATTTTTGTCATTTTTAATGTAATTAAAAAAAATTAATATATTTCCAAATTGAATTAAAAAAATAATATATTTATAATTTAATTATTGGGCTTTTACACTTCTATAATCACAAGATTTTCCAAAAAAAAAAGCACATACGCTAAATAATATTTCTAAAATATATAAAAATAACTAAAATGTATAATTCAATTCATTTAAAATTAAGCTAGTGTTTGGTTCAATTCCATCAAGAAATTCATTTCATTTGAAAATGAATTTCAAAATGGAATTCATTTGCAAATGAATTTTTATTAATGAACTGTGTTTGGTTTAAATGAATCGTTTATAAAATTTATTTGAAATGAATTTTATATTCTGTTATATTGTATTTGGTATAAATTTAAAATTTAAGTTAATTTTTAATTTTGGTCAAAAATACCCTTCTAAATATAGATTTACCTTCTTTTTTAATTTCATATTACATTATTATAAGTGTGACTATTTACCATTCAAAATAATATTTCACTTCTTTTTAAAATATTTATTTAATTTTCTTTTATATATTTATTTTTAATTATATCTTTAAATTAATGTTTGAATTTATAAATTTTTTATTTTTAATTCAAAATTCATTAAAAAAAT
Organism: Mallotus repandus; assembly: GCA_949671775.1. Taxonomy (NCBI): domain Eukaryota; kingdom Viridiplantae; phylum Streptophyta; class Magnoliopsida; order Malpighiales; family Euphorbiaceae; genus Mallotus; species Mallotus repandus. Next base: position 27,471 of record CATIWM010010480.1, on the reverse strand, counting down.
AAAATTATAATTATATGAAAAATCTAAATTAAGGTTAAATTAATTAAAAAATTTGAATAATTGTAAAAATAGCTAGCTTCTTGTTTATCTAAGCCTCTCAGAAAATTACACTCAATTTGTTCAGCTCATGTGGTCATGAGGAAGAAGAATAGGTCGTCCCAGACTCAGCACCAAAGTTCACAAACACACTACTACAACTACGATTTTGCTATTGGGTCTAGTCTTCAGGCTAGTGCGCCTCTTGAGTTTTTAATGCATAATCTAGCTTTCCTTTCTAAACTGAGAGAGGAGTGTTAGAGAGAGAGAGAGAGAGAGAGAGGCGTTTTTTTAATAAAAATAATAAAGATATTTTAGTCATTTAAAGAATATAGCTTTAAAAATTATGAAATTTATTTGCAAATTCCAACCATTTCATTAGAATTTCATGAATTCCACATATTTAAAAATATGGAATTGCAAATGAATTGTATAACTTATTCATTTAAACCAAACACATAATATTTGAAATTTCAAATAAGTTTCATAAAATTTTGTGAAATTTATTTATACTAAACAAACCCTAAATACATAAATCTAACCAGAGTCACTTAAGATTTAAAACATGTCCCCTAAATACATAAATCATATATGACAAATATTGAAGAAACTCTCAAAGGCAAATAAAAAAATTTTAAAAATTGAAGAATGTTGAAAACAAAACCCACCTTGCAGCAATCACAAGCTGCAGTAGAGTTACCATTAGCCTATGTCTCTCAAACATTATCCAGATATGGCATTTTATATGTTTCCTCTTTTTTTAAAAAAAAAAAAATTTCTTCTTCTTCTTTAGTTAAATAATAATGACACTCATTTTCATGTAACCATTACAAGGTGCAGCAGTACAAGTTGCAAATTGCATCAGAAGTATTAAAAAATCATGATTGTATTCAACCCCCCAAAACAGCATAGAAATAGAAACCAAGTCCAACAACAACACTATGATGTTGTTCTTGCATTGGGCTAGCTACGCCTACTCAAACAACCAGAATTTGAACTGGTTTGATGGTGTGGCAAGTGAAATGCTTTTTTTAGTTAATTAACTTTAATTGGAAATTAGTTCAATTGTGAAATCTTATATATATATATATATATATATATGGAACAAGTATATAAGATTTCATAATTGTCTTGATTTTTGAAGTTGACTCTAAATAGATAGACTTGAAGGATACATAAATCAAAAGAACTACAATCTCCTTAAAGATATACATGAAACATGTGTAATTGAACATTTCCACAAAAACCTCGATCTATATATAAGTGACATCATGTACCCTATTTTTTTTTAATTTGATATCTTGATAAATACAGGAATTCCAATTATTCTTTGATAGGATAAAACTCTTCCAGCATTCTTTTTTGAATATCATTATATTAGAGAGTGAGAATTAATTTGAATATCGAAATTTTTTTGGATCTTAAATTTATAACTCTTTTTAGTTGTTTAGTTCTTTTTTGCAAGATATTTGAGGAATCTAAGTTTTTTTTTAAAGAATTTTATACGAGCTAAATTTGTAATTACACTATAATTTTTAAAATCATAAGCGAAAGTTTTAGCATTTGACTATCTAATTTTTTTATAAATTATTTGTCTGCTTAATTTTCGACAGCAATTTCAAATTTTTGACTAGTTTGATTTATATTTAAGATATTTAATTAAATCAATATTTTCAATTAACAACAGTTGGAAATAATTATGAAGAAATTGTCATTTAAATTATATCTTGAATTCAAGTTATACTGTATACAATTACAATAATTTAGTTGTTGAAAATTTTTTGTGGCTATTATAATTACATAGTTTGAATATTGTATATAAAAACAAAGCACTAGAGATAACATTCCATTAGTATGAACAAGAAATGGAAAAAGGGTAAAGGTGATCTATAAGCATGTGCCGCACTGATGGAGATGGAGGTAAGAGAAGAAAGCAAAACAAGAAAAGAAAAAAGGAAAACAAAGAAAGATAGATGGCTGGCTGGCTATCTATCACCAAGAAGAGAAAACCTTGAATTGAATGGCATAAAGGCAAAGAAAAATTGCTGCCATTATTTAAGACAATGTCTCAATTTGAAGTCACTCTCAATGATTCTTAATATAGGCAATCAAGAAGACCATCCCCTCAAACAGAAAAGACAACACTTGTAACCTCTTTGTATGCTATTTGGGTTGGGCCGACACAGCTCAGCTAGCCCACGTGAAAATAAAATCAATGCAAAATTACACAAAACCGTGCTTCACTTCTCTTCTTACTGTTTTTTCTTTGTCTTCTTTCTTTCGAGTGTCTGGTCTTTTTCTGTGATAAATGTTACTCATTTTAGAAAGAACAATATTACTTCTCTTTTCACCTTATTTTTTGTTTTTTAATCTTTCTTTTATTTGGTTGTGCACAGCAATATCAATGCGGCACTATGATCAAAAAATTCCTCCATTTTTATTTCTATATTGGGTATATTGTATTCTATAACTAAATTTAATATTTTATATTTATCCAATAAAAATAGCACATGTATATATTTTTATATTACAATTCCAATCATAAATAAACTGTAATATATGTGGAATAAGTAAAAAATTCCAATGCTAAAAAAAATTAAAAAATCCCCACTTTTCTCAAATAATAAAAAAACACAAACTCACATCATATGTCAAAATATATTAATAATACTAAATCAACCAGCAAAGAACTGTGGGTTTGAATCCTAGTGTATGCAATGAATTAGATATTGAAATTTTTTTATTATTTTTGTGTTTCCATCTGAATCGAACTGAGTTAGTTAGAGTTCTGTAAACTCTAAATATTAAAATTACATACAATATTTAAAACGTAAGCATCGATTATGTGTATTATTTTAAGTACAAATAAAAAATTTTCATATAATATTGTTTAACAACTACAAACAGAAGTATAAAAATAATATTGGCAAAATAAAATAATCAATCAAGTGTTCTTTTGAATATATAATTTTAGCTAATATATTATAGTCTTTATTTAGGTTATATACTTATTATGATTTTTGTTAACAAATTTTATTATTTGTAGTATTATATAGGCTTGACATATTAAAGTCATATATTGTAAAGTTAATAGAATGAATAGTAATTTTACAAAATATTAATAAAAAATAAACTAGAAAAATCAAAATTACAATATTTTTATAGTTTTGGACTCCCAATGAAATTTATATCTAAACAATTGACTCATAAAAAAATATTTAAATTAATGAATAAAATTAATAAATTTTTTTAAAAAAATATAAATTTTGATTGTAATTTTTTAAACTTAATTATGAAAATTAAGTTTAATGATAAAATATTTTAAAATATTTACTATGTATTCTTAGTTTACATATATATTTTTTTGTTAAGCATCTTACTTTAAAATGTTAAAGATGAGCAATAAAAATTTATTTAATTGATTTTTTTTTATTTGTAAAAGTTATAATTGTTTCAAGTTCTAGCTCATATATTTATTATTCATTAATATTAAAGCATTAAAATGGTAAAAATTAAAAAGTAAATATTACTGATGTATTATTTATTTTCTTTAATGATACCTATAAATCTTGCCAGCGTACAACCTAGTGCGAGTGTGGGGCTAATAGTCTTTGCAATTTAAATTTTTATGGTACGAGTTTATAACCCAAACACATGGATCACAGATAAAACATACCTTTTTTTAAAAAAAATTATAATAATTTTATAAATATGTTCTAATTTATATAATTTAAACACATATTTTATTATTTAAAAAAAAACACATATTCTATTATTAATGTGAAATTTAGAAAGAAAAATTTACTTTTTAATTCTTTTAAAAGTTAAAGGGTTAAATTGGATCTTCAACTATATCCGAAGTTAACATTAACCTTAAAATTTTCTTTATTCTAATAGAAATTTTTTTCTTTTAAAATTAAATTATATTGGATATTATCTTAAAAAAAATTTACAATTAAATCCTATAAATTAAATAAAATTTTAATTTTAATAGTTAACTAATGAAAAATTATTTAAATTAATAAATGAAATTGATAATTATTTTTAAAAAAATATATATGACCTAATTATAAAATTTTAGAAAATGTTAAGCTCATAAAATAATTGTCAAAATAAATTTTAAAATTCTTTTTTTGAATTCTTAAAATTTTGTAAAAACATTTTTAGGTTTAAAATTTTAAAACCTTTAGAATCGAATTATATACATATGAAACGTATATCAATTTTATTCATAATTTATTTTTAACAGTTCAATAATAAAATATTATTCATAAATTTAATTTTTATAGTTGACTAATTAAAAATTATTTAAATTAATAATTAAAATTGATGAATTTTTTTGAAATGTATATCATTTAATAATAACATAAAAAAGAGTTTATAATTATTAGAATGAAGAAAAATGATTAAATTTTTACTGTATGAATAAAAAAATCTTAAAATGTAGAATAGATTTTTTCAGGAGGAACGTGGCACAACTGGCTCCAAAAGTAGTTTTGTCCGATAATGTAGTTAAATATTATTTGAACAAATATGATTTTTTTTAATTATTGTTTAATTTAGCATTTGATTGGTTGATCAAAATTCTGGTACACTATGATAATAAATTCACTACTTCTTTTTAAATGCTTGTAGTTTTTTTTTTTTTTTAGGATGGTACTGCGCAATTTAGGGTCTTTTTAGATGATTAGGACCCACCAATGGTTGGAGAAAAAGAAAAAGACAAAGGAACCAATTGAAGGACTGTGTGAGTTGCCGGTTTATTAATTCGATTATTTCGGTGTGGTTTGATTATTCGGTTAATTCAGTTTAATTTTAATTTAATTTGATTTTAAATATTAAAAATTAAAATTATTTTTATTTCGGTTTAATTTATTTTTTATATGAAAATTTCGGTTCACCAAATTAATCAAATATTTTATTTTATTTTTAGAATATTTTTTATAATATATAAATAATAACAATTTAAACATAAAAAAATTGTAATTTTAATTGGACAGATTCTACTTTTTAATATAAAATATTCAATAAATTCACTTCAGGTAATTCAATTTTTTTAAAAAAAATTTAATTTAATTTGATTTTTATATTTAAAATTTTAATTAATTTAATTTTTTATAATTTCAATTCAGTTTTAACCAAAATCAACCGAATGCTCATTTCTAACTGTATTTATTATCCATGGCCAAGCCCCGCATGGGTGAGAGCTGCCATCCCATAAGAAAACATAATTATGTATCCCTACTTTCCCCATTAAATCATGGACTACAGGTTTTTTTTTTTTTAGCAAATTATGGACTGTTTGACTGACTAAATAGCAGTGACGAGTGATGAGAACAAAAGGTCGCTTTCACCTTCCTCAAAAAAAAAAAAAAGGCTTTCACCCAGTAAATCTAAGGATTTATTACTTGTCGATTTTTTTAACAATATTTATTACTTGTCTTTTTGTTACATAATGTTTTAAGAAATTTTATATAATATTTACAAAAAAATTTATAAATTTATTTTAATTTTATACAGTAAACAAAATATTTTAATTTTATCAATTATTTATAATTTTAGAACATTTCAAATTTCATCAAAATTGATAAAAAAAGAATTCATATGTGACTGGCTGTATATATGTAGTTTTTTTAAAAAATTAACCAAATACATATTATATTAAATTGTAAATAGTTCGTTAAATTAGTATACTTTTACTAAATTTTAAATGTTAGAATAAATTTATAAAAAATTCACAAGGGCTATAATTTTTATATCAATTTAGTTTGAAATTTTTTTTTATCACTAGTAAAAATGGCTTAATTTTCTACCATAAGGTGGGAGAGCAAGAAAGGGTGTCGATCAAATCCTACTTTTTACATTTGATTTTTATAACTTTCATTATTTGGACTACTTGATAATTTTTTTACTTTTTACATTTGATTTTTATAACTTTCATTATTTGGACTATTTGATAAATTTTTTACTTAATGATTTTAGAACACAACATTTAATATATATATGTATAGAGAGAAAAAGATTATCCCAATTTAATAAATATTTAAAAAATATAACCAACCACTTATTTGGTCAAAATCAATTGTGGAAACACAGAGCAGACATCATATGCGGATCTCTTGGTGTAGTCATATTCTCACAACAACTTTCTACGTCAAATATTTGCAATTTATAATAAATTTATTTAAAATTTTTAATTTCAACATAAGTATCACAATTTTTTTTCTAAATATATTATATTTTATTATTAAATATATAATTTTTAATAATTGATTTTAATATTTAAATACTTATTAATGTGTATATAACAATCATGCAGAAATAATTTATTTCTGTAACAATTTATTAATTAAATTAATATATGTTAACTTTAAATGAATATTTAAAATTTTATAATTATAGTTAATTTCTACATATTACATATCTAATAAAAAATAATTGAAATATTTATGTTAAAATTAAAAATTTGAAACGAATTTACTGTAAATTGCAAATATTTGATCTTTTTTAGAGGATGTTGTAAAAGCCACATAGTAATGGTGCCATTTTGACTAAATAAAGAGCAGAATATTTTTATTAAATATTTACTAATCTAAAATATTTATATCAAAATTGAAAATATAAAATTGATTTATAATAAATCGTAAATATAGCTAATTTTTTTACAATAGTAAATCTTAAAAGAAATTAATACCAAACAAAGCCTTAACAAAATATAACAGGGTTTTCTAATGAAGGATATATAGTAAATCGCACAACTACCTAGCAAAGAAAAATACAAAGAAAATTGACTGCGACAATAACTCGCCAACCATAATTTCTCAACGAGCACATTCAAATCACACATCTTGTCTTAGATATTGTGTTCGCTAATGAAAGCAATCATACCTTTGAATTTTCATACAACAGTGTAATTTTGATAAAATAATAGTTAATTAAATAATATTGTTAGTCAATTTGAATTCATAACTGACATACTAAATAAATAATTAAATTATTGTTGGAATTAACTAGTAGAGGTTATTCTCTCTTAATTTTAAGCGATTTCAAAGGATTTAATTTGTTTTTAATCGAACTGAGTTTGAGTCAAGTTTTTTATGTCACTTAATTGGTTTTCGCAAACTGTTTATGACTTTAATATTTTTTAAAATATAAATTGTAAATTAAAATTATTCATTTTAAAATAAATTATTTATTAAATAGATTATTATATATTGTTTGGATCATAACCAAATTTAAACAAAGCAAAACGGATAGAAAATTTCCCTTTTTTGGGAAAGAAAACGAACTAGAAGAATTTAGCTAGTTACAAATTCTTCCTTCATTGTTCTATCAATAATTTGACTAATCAAACTTGAATTATTGGGTGCAAATAAATTATTTTGAATAATTTGTATTTTCCATCAATAAAAAGTATTTTTTTCTCCTCCCAATTATTCAAATCTAAATATATTTCATAAATACTAAGAAAATATTTTTTTATTTTAATATTCAAATAGTTATATGGATAATAAAACATATATAAAATATTTTTATTATTAAAAAATTATGCTATATTAAAATTTTATTATAAAATAATGATAATATAAGTTAACGGGGTATTAAAGTTAAAGTGTTAAAAAAATAAAAACACATATCTTTAAATGTCAAGAAAAAACGTGGAACATCAAACCGATTCATATATGGACTGTGCCAAAAGAAAAATGTTCAATGTGCAATCCACAATGCCTAAATTATTTTCTTCCTATTTAGTCAAAAGCTTTCTTTAATTTATTTTATTTATTTTCTATTTTGTTTGGAATTTCATTCCTATTTTATTTTCCTCTCACTAGGATTTCACTTTCCTATATTAGTTAAAATTTTATTTTATTCCCTACTTAATCTCGAGTTTATGGGTTGTACACCCTATTTTATTTCCTATCTTCTTTTCTCATTTTTCAATCAACGAATAATACAAAACTTTTTTCTCAATTGCGTTTAAGTTTCTACAAGTGAAACTTGTTATCTGTTTTTTGAGGCCTATTAATTGTATACTAGCTTTGTATTTTTGTTACCGTTGATCGTTACGTTAAAATTATAAGCCTTTAAATAAAAATATATCTAATTATAATATTTTTTTTACTTATTCCTATACACAGAACTATGAAATTATAAAAATATTTTACCACAAATGTTATTATATTTATATTTTTTTCGAAAAACAAAATCAGCACATAATAGTTATACCCCAAATCTCGTGAAAATAAATAGCAAAAAACCAAATAAATAATATTCCAAAGAAAAAAGAGATAAGATACAAATTGGATCCTCAACTTTACCTTGATATTTATATTTTACTTTAATTTTTTTGTCCCAATTGGACCTTAATCTTTGAAAATTGAATTACAGTAGATCATTTTTCAAAAAATTGTTGCAATTATGTTCTAAAAAAAATTAATTTTAATGTTAATTAATAAAAATTAGTTTGAATTACTTTCAAAATAAATATTTATGAAGTTTTTAAATTTTTAAAAAATTTATAAATTTATAGAAATATATTTTATATTTTTAAAAATTTCAAAAAAGTTAAAAATATTTTTTGTAGATCTAAAAACTTTTTAAAATTTTAGAATCAAGTAATATATATTTAAGAAAAAAGTTTTAAAAATTTTCTATAAACAAAATTTTTTTAAAAATTTTTTAATGAATTATTGAATGTATAGAAAAATTTTAATTTTTTTATTAAATACATATGGCTTGATTGTAAAATTTTCAAATTATTTAAAATTTTTATATCTATAAAAGTTATTTTTACCTTTTTAATTTCAAAATATATTAAAAATAATTTTTTATAAACTTAAAAATTTTAAAAATTTCATAAATGTATATTCTAAAAGTAATTTTATTAATTCTCATTGTTATTCAAACAAATTTTTATCAATTAATGTTAAAGCTAAATTTTTTTTTGATTTTTTGAATTTAATTATAAGAATTTTTTTTAAAAATGGTTCAATATAATATAATTTTTAAAAATTAAGATCTAATTAGAATAAAAAAATTAAGTTCAAATATAACTTTAGGGTAAAATTAAGGGTACAATTTATACCTCGGATAAGACAAAGAAAAAAACATATATAAAAAAAAAAAAAAAAAACTCTGTGAATTCGTACACAAAGGCAACATGTACGGACGATTGCAACGCATTTATCAAAAAAAAAAAAAAAAACAAACAAAACGCGGCCTTTGTTCATCCAATTATACTTCGACAACACATTTGACGAAACCACCCTGGTTTTCAAATACCACTTTTTTTCTACATCCAGTCCTCTATTCTCTTCCAAGGCTGCTTTCAAAGCTTCCATTTGTGTGTTTCTCTCAAACTTATAGAATTTTATTTTATATATAATATATATATATCTGTGTGTGTATGTACATATATATGTAGTGTAGTACAAAACAAGGAAAACAAGAAACCAAAAACATCTGCGAAACACATACCCACATACAAAAAATACTCTTTTTTCATTCTTCTCTGTATCCTTTCTGTTTATTTTCTTGATTTTGTTTCTGGGTCTTGAATTGGGTTGCTTTTTTTGGCTGTTGTTTTGTTTTGTTTTCTTGAAGAGAAGAAGGAGAAGAATATGGGGAGAGGTAGGGTTCAGTTGAAGAGAATTGAGAACAAGATTAATAGGCAAGTGACTTTTTCAAAGAGAAGGTCTGGTTTGTTGAAGAAAGCTCATGAGATCTCTGTTCTTTGTGATGCTGAAGTGGCTTTGATTGTTTTCTCTACGAAAGGGAAGCTCTTTGAGTACTCAACTGATTCCTGGTACCATCTTTCTTACTTCATTTGATCCGTTCCTTTTTTCCCTTTTCATGCATACATATATACACACACATATATATATCTATTTATAATAATCTTCTTTTATATGTTTCGTTGAGTTTTGAGAATTTGGCTTATATATATATATACATGTCAAGAATTTTTCTTTTTTTTTTTTTGGTATGAATTTGTATGGTAAAATCTTGAAGTGGGTAAGGATGAATTTTCTTGGAACAATTATGCATAGCAGCAATAGTAACAAAATGTGAACAGCAAAGTCTTAAACTTAGCTGCTTTTACTGTTAATTTCATGCAGAAAAAAATTATAATAATAATAAAAATGAAAAAACAGGCAACCTTAAGAGCAGTGAGAGCTGTGAGTGTGTACTATCACCAGGTTAGATTATTGGCCAGAAGAAAAATTTTGGAGTTTAAACTTGGATGCAATGGCGTATTCCCAATTTCATGTATGGTCTTTTTTGTTTTTTACTTGCTAATATTCAACGCATTTATAATGCTATGTAGGCTACTGGTTATAAGTTGACTTGTCTTTGGGCAATATATTTTGCTTCTAATAAAAAACCAATAAATGGCCACTTAGAACCTTGAGCCTATAGGAGATTATATACTTTAATTTGCGTGCCTTCTTTGTCTCGTAAACTATAGCACTTTTCTTGGATATATCGCAAACTGGGAGCATTGAGTGGCATCTGTTGTTGCCTGGTGTGAATTTTTATTTCATCGTACCTTGGGATGTGATGATGGGCACCTTCATGCTACACGAAAGCAGACCTTTTTTTTTTTAATGAACTGCTGAGCACAGATTTGAAGATACTGTCTAACATTACATATATATTTTTTTATGAATTAATGATTTTTAACAGTCCAATTATTGGGCAACTTGTCATTTTCTACCCAAAAACAGAGATTTTTTATTTAGAAAAATAACTTTTTGGCAGACCTACTATGCATAATTTGAAAAAGTTGTCATTTTCTACCAAAAAATAGAGTTTTATTGACATATTTTTTTCTTTTTTCTAGCTGATTTTTTTTTGTTTGTTTACTTGTGTCTGTCTTTAGGGTTTCATTTGATTTGCAGATGAATATCTGATAACATCTAAGAATAGAACTTTTAGCACGTAATCTTAGACAAATTAACAACAGAAGCTCATCGCTCACGTTAATCATATTATACACATATGTACGAGGGACATACACTTTTCTAAAGATTACAGCCCTAATCTTTATTTGGGTTCTTCTCAAATATTTAACCTGCGATCTGCAAGATGTAACATCAATGTGATTCTTGTTCTTTGTTTCTGTTGAAACGGGGAAAACAAACCTTTACTTGCCTTTCTTTTTTTCTCTTATATTAGTTCTTACATTGTTTTTGGATGTTATTGATTAAAATGGCAGCAAAGTTCCTACATCTACTTGTGTCATTAGTCTTGTCAGAATACTATTTGCAATCTGAAAAATTCTTGTTTATTCCCTTGTTACATTGGTAGATAAATTTGTTTCATAAAAATATATGTTTCATTTTTATTAATTAAATATAAAATTTAAAAAAATGAGTAAATTTGTTGTGTTATTATTTAAAATTCATATTTTGTAACTAATTTATTTATCTTGTTTGTAAGTATTAAAATATTTTAAAAGTACTATAATAATAATGTGTTACTAACAGCAGCACTCAAAGTTTATTTCACTGCTAGCAATACAAATCATTTTTCCTTTAGTTAATTGGTTACTGCTGTATTTAGAGAAAAAAATAAAATAAAATAAGGTTCATTTTTGAGCTAAATTAACATTTGAAAGATCATTGCCCCCATAAAGGAAACAAAAGTCTAGCGCAGAAGAAGATTTTTTTTGACCCACTAAAAATAACACCAACATATATAAACAGGAAAAAAAAAAGTAATAAGAGATGATTGCATAATTTGGTTCATCTAACGTTGTAAATACGTGTCCTCATGCATGAAGAAAAACCTTAGACAAAATCAGTTTTAGCTATATATTGTCTTTTCATGCCCTGAGATAGATCAACAGTCTTTACGCTAAGAGCAAATCCTTGCTTTCTTTATATCTGCAATGTTTAGACTCAGTCTATTCAGGCATTTATCCTTGCCTATCTGCTATTTTGTCTTTTAGCTTGTGAAATTTGAGGAAATGAACAATCGCTAGCTTTCTTTTATATATATATATTAGCTTGTTGCCAAAATAACAAAAGATTTATTTGGCAAAAAAAAATAAAGAACAAAAGATTTTCACCGAGTCCAAGCACACATCAAACATCAAACTATTTAACGTAGATGTAACTCTTGGTTATTTTAACCTTATACAGTGAATAATAGGTTCCAAATATTCATAGAATCAAGAATGCAAAAGGGTGATTTGTTACTTATTTTTTCCTAAAAAAAAAAAAGATTTTTACCTCTTCCTATTAATAAGTCGCTTAATTTTCTTTCTTCTTTCCTTAATTATTTTTCAAGATCTTGTGATCAATCTTTATTTTAAAAGGCATAGTGCAGTGAATTTTTTTTCCTTGTCCAACTAAATTACCACTATTCAGAATTCACTAGACTGTTATTAATGTGATTCAATTTAGACATAATCATACAGATAAGAAAAGTATCTCAACAATTAATTTAATGCATATGGTAAAGCATTTTAATGATTTACTTACATTGTATATAAAGTTTCATTTAAATTACATACTCTAACACAAAATTAAGAGTTGCAAAACTATATAATATTATTCAAAGTATTATATACGGTCAATGTGCTTCTTAAACTATTAAACCGCTGCCACTGGATTATAATTTCTAGACATAAATTACTAGCATGTCATATTTGATTGGATGTGTCTGATGTCTTCTCTCGCATAGTTGTGTGTTTTTCTTGTTGAGTCCAATCCTTTTCTTTTAGGGCAGTGTATATATATATATATAAAAGAAAACGGGAATGTAGATACTCATATATATAAGAAAATGGGAAAGTAAATACTCACTTTTTATCAGGGGTTTTTCATTGCTTTAACAGTTCATTACTAGTTCCAATAAACTGTGAAAGTTTCAGAATAAGAAGAAGAAAAGAAAAAGAATGACAGTAATTGCTGGGCATTGAATTGTCAGTAAGTAATAAAATTTTAGAAGAATCAACTTTTAAAATGATGGGAACATAAAAAGCTTGGGTATGTAGAGTAATTGTACACAACAAAACAAAAACTTGTGTACTTCGATAAGATTTGATCAACCCTCACTCCTACATGTAATCATAATAATAATCTCTCTTTGATATGGTCTTTGCATTGTATGTCTTTGGATAATCTTGGAAAACTGATCATGCAGAAGACAAGAAACAGACACACATCTGCTCCCTTCTGCATATTAACTCAAGTCCATTTTCTATGTTTTCAGATGAGTTACATATGTATATGTGTATAGCATTGGACTCAATCCAAGACAAGAGTCTACTCTGAGAGATTTTGTACTTTGTTGTAGAATGATTCGCAAATTGGCAATTTTAATTGGGTCGTGCTCGTAGGTGTCCTTGACTCATATTCATTTTGAGCTGTAAATAAGCTCATAAATCACTATGAGAGTTTGAATTTATACCCAAAACTAAATGATGTAAAATTTAATTTGTAAACAATTTTGAAATAAAAATTCATAAGTTATTTCGTGATTTTAATATAATACTATAATAGTTTGATATTAGATACATAATATATATTTATTTACTTACAATAAATACAAAAGTTACAGTAAAATTATATTTTCTTTGATAAAATATGTTAGAGTTTTTATGGTAATTTATTAGTGAATGGTTATAGAGAAATTTAAAATTTATTAAAATTCAGTTTATACGTGTAAATAATTTATGAATAACAAGCAACAAATAAATTAAGTTTGACAGTCTTTTAAATAAATTAAGTTCAAACTTAAAATTCGATTTAATTTCACTTGTTTGTACCCTAGCGTACATTGGATTCAAATTTTAATATCAATTTAAAGGAATTTTTTTTTAATTTTCTTCATTGAAAATTAAGGATTTTTTTTTAATCAGTGAGACTTAAACCTCTCCCTCAATTTTTTTTTTACTTCTATCTAAACATGCTTTTGGTCATAGGATTTTACATAACTTCTAAAACCCAAATCTAATTTTTGTCACTTTATGTTCTTAATTTTTTATTTCTTTTTATCTCGTACAAACTTGGCAAAAGAGAAACAGGTCTTGAATTCAAAACTTGCGAGACACCTATGAAGATATGTCATTTTAAGTACAACTCATGATTACATTCTGTGCTTCTCATTTTAGTTTGTTTGGCCCCCCTATGAAATTGTCTTAAACTATGCTGAGAGGTGCAGTGGCAGCTCCAACTTCCTAGCGAGGCATCTAGCTAGGAGGCTGGATGTGAACCAGTAAATCTTGAAACAATTGCAAGAACCCCATATGTCCCCCATCAGTCACAACCTGATATGTTGATGAGCATACAAGACCTGCCCTTACATCAATCACAAACTGAGAAGAGAATAAGAATATATAGGCCCCTTACGATATATGAATGAACTAAAATTTTGTAGTTAAATACTATATACCAATTGAGTAAATTTTATCTAAAAATCTTAATAAATATGTGAGTGAAATCCATCTTAATTGTTTTATATTTTAATATTAATCTATATTTATAATAATTAAAATTAAGGTATCAAAAAATGCATATTTTCCTTAAAGTCTACATGTAATTTTTTACATTTAATACTTTTTTAATATATTAACTCTCATTGTCTCGAAATTTGAATCAAATGAACTTAGTATTTTTCCCTTTTTATATATGCTTAGTAATGTTTATACGATACTTGTCATTTTCTTTGGCTTGTGATCTTTCATGATTTAAACTACGGATTTTAATTATATTGTGTATTCCACTTTGTAATTTGGTGACAGCATGGAAAGGATACTTGAACGTTATGAGAGATACTCGTATGCAGAGAGGCAGCTTATTGCAACTGATACGGAAACAAATGTGAGAACCTCTTCTGCTTTCCAGCTTGAGTACTTTCAACAGCCTTTGTTTTATTTGAATATGGAATCAGGAAGAGAGTGATGTTGTCAAGCTAAATCAGAAAAAAAAGCTTATTTTCTCTTTAATTAATTCTTTCTCCCTTTGCTTTTGTATTTCCTTGTATTTGAAGTTATTGTGACAATTGATAATAATGATGTCAATATTTTCAGGGTAGTTGGACTCTAGAACATGCAAAACTGAAGGCTAGAATAGAGGTTTTACAGAAAAACCAAAGGTATGGATGGACTTAAAATGATTGGTGCAAGTTTTAGTTTATATATATATATAGCAGAAACAACTAAACAAACAAGATCCATTTCTCGTTGAAATTTATTTAGTTTTGTAATGTTCGCAGGAATTTCATGGGGGAAGAACTTGATTCTTTAAGCCTCAGAGAGCTCCAAAATTTGGAGCAACAAATTGATTCTTCTCTTAAACACATAAGGTCAAGAAAGGTACAAAAGTGCATTTCAGGGAAGATTCTGATGATGCAGTAAACATCACAATTAAACTCTGTATGCAAACTGATTGCACCTTTCTTTGTTTGTAGAACCAACTGATGTATGAGTCAATTTCAGAACTTCAGAAGAAGGTAAAGCTAATGCAATCAACTGATAGTTTTGTGTTGTAAGAATTTTGAATGTTATACGATTATTAAATTTGTTCCATGTGATTTATATGTTTATTTTATCTTTTACAGGACAAGGCATTACAGGAGCTAAACAACCAGCTTGCAAAGAAGGTAATGAATCTACTTTTACAAATGTGTATCCCTAACTGTTAACATTGTCTTTATATATCAGCAAGTACACTTCCTTTATCTGCATTTGCATCATCTCTGATGCTTTAAGAACCAAATCCAGGTGAAGGAGAAAGAGAAGGAGAAGGCACAGCAGACACAATGGGAGCAGCAAAATCAAGGAGTAGATTCATCATCATCTGTTCTTCTACCACAGCCAATGCAGTCCATGAATACAAGGTCTTTCTTCTTCTTCTTCTTCTTCTCTACCTCTATAGATTGATTGTGTTTACAGAATCAGAGCCATTTAGGTTAAGTACCAAAAATGCAGGATTTGCATTGAATGCAAATATATGTATGCAGGGACACCCATCGTGCAATAGGCAATGCAGGAGAGGATGAATCAACTTCAATCCATCATCTCAATCGAGCCAATGCTCTCCTGCCTGCTTGGATGCTTCCCCACTTTAATGAGTAAAAGGAATAAAGACATCATTTAACTGCTGAATTTTTTGGTGCCCTTTCTTATGCAGTAACTAAACTGGTGCTTGAAAAAGAGGGGTTATGGATGGACCTCTCCTTCTATAATCTAGTGAAGTAAAAGTGAAAAAAAAAATGTTATAGTCTCTCTTCTGATAATTAGTTTAGCATTTTCACGACCTTATCTGTTCTTAAGCTCTGATGGCATGAAACTGTATCACTCTTTGTATATGTGATCTTTTCTTTTAGTTGTAATGATATATAAACAAAACAGTATTATATACGCATAAGGTCTAAGCTCTCTCCATGCAATGCATGGTGTTTGTCAACGTTATCCTAATTATTAATAAAAGCAAATAAAAACTATGTGGTTTGTAGTTTCTGTACTTTTCACCATTAATGTGGCCATGGTCAACACTTCTTTTCTAATTTGAATTATATCATTTTTTTCCCTTTCTAATTGATCCAGTTGTATTGTTCATTCGATAGTTTTGGGTATGAAAGAAAGGCAGGAAAATTTTGGCAATCAAATATTAGAGGACATGTATTCCTAGTTTGATCTCCATTTGAGGTCTGCATTTCACACAAGTGAGGAATCAACCATTTAATAGAGAGATTGGATTTTATTGCCGAAAGCACTTGTCATTGTCTAACACAGTTGGGAGAGTTCGTCAGCCGTTCTTTGACTATCGTATAAGAAAGAAACTATATCAAAGTCAACACTGGTTATAATTTTGACTATCATATGCATTGTTTCAAGGGCTTTTTGCCAGTTTATGAAAAAACAAATACCAATTCAATGGTGTTATTAAAAATATTTATTAACTTATGGTAAATGAATTCCGCCCGTTGGTGGAATTGTTAGAGGATAAAAGTTCTGTTTTCGATTTTATCAATCTAATTGGCGGAACACAGCTTAATAATAATAAAAAGTTTAACAGAACTTAAACGGTAATTCCTTTCTAACAGCATCATACTATTAAAAGCAAAGTGGTTCTTTATCAAAGAATTATAGTAGTGCAATGGTTGTGCATGTGCCTTGAGTGTTTAAAGGGTTCGGTTCAAATTCTAACCTCCGCAATTTTTTTTTTTTTTTTTTTATTTTCTTAGATTTTTCAAAAAAAAAAAAAAGACAGGGCCATTCTAACATTTTTAATAGCAGAACAGTTCTTTATCAAATGATAATAGTAGTTTAATAGTTATGCGCATGCCTTGAGAAATGAAAGGGGTTGGGGTCAAATTCCAGCCCCAACAACTTATTTTTTTAACATTTTCTTAGATTTTTCTTTTTAATAGAAGAGAAAAGGAAAGCCTTTAGTTCGAACCGTTGACCTTTCTTCTAGAAAGGAATGCTTTTATTTATTTATTTATTTTCTCTTTTAAAAAAAGAAAAAAAAGGTAACAGTTCGAATCTCAGACCTTCTTCTAGAAAGGAATGCATAGTCACCGTGCCAAACACTTTTAAGTGATTTATAACTAAGTAAATTATTAATATTTCTACTTTTTGACATGAAACTTCGAATGTGTATCATGAGGTAAACTCATCACCTTTAGCTTCCTCCAATATTGAATCATGATATTCCACTAAAACAAATAGAGGAATATCTAAATGACAATATAATCCTGACCTCAATACAAATGCCAAATATCCTATAAATAATTACATATCATATATTCATTTGTCAAGATCACATGCATTTGTTGTAAACCAATTATCCACTGTATCTATTCCGAGAAATGTGCAAGATGCTTTAGTGGAACTTGAGTGAGAGAAAGTCATGAATGATGAAATGGAAGCATTAAATAAACTACTTGGGAACTCGTGTCCCTGCCTAAAGGAAAGAAAACCATAGGATATAGACCGATATTCATTGTCAAACTCAACTCGGATAAGAGTATTGATTACTATAAAGCAAGAGTAGTTGTAAAGGGATATACTTAGAAGTATGAGACTAATTATGAAGCATTTGCCCATGTAGCAAAGATGAACACCATATGAATCCAGGAACACCATTTGAGTCCTTATCTCTATAACAACAAATATTGATTGGCCATTATGAAAGTTTGATGTAAAAATACATTTTTGAATGAAACTCTTGAAGAAGAAGTGTATATGGATCCACTACCTGGAACAAATTATGTTGATAAAGTATGTAAATTAAAAAGGGCATTTTACGGGCTAGAACAATTACTTTGAGAATGGTTTGGAAGACTTTTAACTTTCGTGAAGAAAATTAGCTATAAACAAAGTGATGTTGACCACACTCTTTCATCAAATAGAGGATACATAAAGTCATTGCTCTTATTGTATATATTGATGATATGGTAGTTATGGAAAATAATCTAAGCGAGATAGTAGCACTTCAAAAATACTTAGAAATATAGTTTAAACTCAAAGAACTCATGGCAAAGGGTTATTCTTTAAAAGAAATAGAGACTATGAAATTGCTGGATATACTGATTTGGACCGGGCTGGAGATCGAGCTGACCGTAAGTCAACTTTTGGATGCTTTACTTTTGTTGAAAAAAATTGGTGTTGACTCTTTGTATGATCAATCTCAAATCAACCTTTGTTTTGACTTTAATAACTAATTTTAGTTACTAACTTGTCTATTTAAGTGTGTTTATAAGTTTGGTTCAAAAGTGCAATCAATAGGCCTTGAATTGAAGTCCAAACAAGGTCATTTAAGGGTTGGATTGGCCCTCACGATCTTGTCACAATCGTGAGGAGGGTCATGGACATGAACCTGATGAAGAGCCTAAGTTATAAAGAGTTTTATGCCCCTTACAGTTTCCTTTTGGGGGGGCGGGGGCGGGCGTGCTCAGTATTGTGAGCATTTTGGCAGCTTCTGTATTGACTGTTTTAGAGCTCCAATAGAACATATTTGACCCTTACAATCTTGACACCTCCCCTCATGATTGTGAGTAATAAAATTCCTGCAAAAAGTTGAAGAAACATTAAATAAAGATGGAGAAGAATTGGAAACAAAAAAATCAAAACCCCAACAGCTATATTTTGACCCCTCCACCATAAATTCAAGGTCAAGACATCATTGAATAGTTAGAAAGTTGTTAGAGAAATTTATTATTAAATTCATTGATTAAGTCAAATTTTGTTCTTTCACGTTTATTATTTGTATATCATTTGTATGTAAATAAATGCTTGTTGAGTTTGTGATTCCCTTATTTTGAGAGTTAAGTGAGTGTTAGAGATAAAATTCTTTCATATATTCATTCTTTGGGGTTGAAGAAGTGAATAGTGAGGTTCTTTCTCTTTGGGTTAGTGTTGTTCCCTTATAAAAATACTTAGTTATAAGAGGTTGTGTGTTAGCCTTAAAAACACTTGTGGAAAGGTTTAAGTGTGAACCTTGAAAACACTTGGAAATAGGTTTAAGTGTGAGTGTAGAAAACACTTGGTGAAAGTTTTGTGAGTGAGTCTAGAAAACTTATTGAATAAAAGTTTAACTCATTGAATAAAAGTTTAGTATTGAGCCTTGAAAAAGACTTGTAATAATCTTGGTAAATAAGATTGGAGTAAGTTTGAAAATTTTAACTTAGGGATAAGTTAGTTAAAGATGTAGGTTGGTATAATTCGAACTTGTTAAATTTCTTGTGTCAAACTTCTTTATCTCTTATTCTTTAATATTTTCTTTTGTTTTTTAATTTTTCTTAACGTCTTTAGAAATCTCAAATTAGTCTTATTTACCTTCCCTTTAGGGCTTTAACATTTGGTAACTTGGTGAAGTAAGAAACAAAAAGTTGTAGCAAGATTGAGTGCTGAGGTAGAATTTCATGGAATGGCTTGCAGAGTATGTGAATTACTATGGATAAAATTCATTTTACGAGATCTTGGTCTAAGCCATCCAAAGCCTGTGATGTTGTATTACGATAATAAGGCAGTCATAGCAATTGCAAACAACCTGGTACAACAAGATAGGGACAAAAATCACCTAAACCAAGGAACAATCAATCTTCCTTTCGTAACTTTTCAAATTCAACTGATACACATTCTAACAAAGATAGTATTTAAAAAGGATTTTCACAGCTCATTGAACAAGTTGCGAGTGATTGACATATACTTACCAACTTAAGGGGGAGCATTGAAGTGAGTTAAGAAAATAACGACTAATCATGGAGACTAATTATATCCCACCAATTTAGGAAATAATTGTAGAGTGATTTGTCTAGTATAATTTATGTATTCCATATTAGGGTATGTTGACCTTAGCAATAATCAATCTTGATTTTGATCTTAACAAACTTGATTTTGAGCATTTAACATGTTTGTTTAAGTGTGTATAAGCTAGGACTATAATGGAAATCAAAATGAAGTTAAGCATGCTTTTGGGCTAAATCGACCTTTGGGATTCCAGGAAGATTTCGGAAGTCTTAGACTTTTTAAATGAGAAAGTTATCTTCTTAACATTTGAAGTAAACATAACAAGCTTTCCAAATTGATCTTACTTGCCAAAATCTGAATTCATTCATTTGGGTCTGGAAATTTTCAGTTAAAATCAGCTTATGCAGTTTTCATTTCAAGATGAGCACCTCTTAGTATTTCAATAATATCTTAAGCTACAAATGTCCAATTGAAGTGATTCAAAGTGATATGGAAATATAAGACAAATATCTACAATTTCATAAAGAAAGTTAAGGCTAATTCGATCATCTTTAATATCAAAAAGTCATGATCCCGACCAGACCATGCAAGTCCCGATCGGGACCAAAATTGGTTCAAATTGAAGAATTTATACAGAACATATCCCGGGCTGATGTCCCGACCGGGACAAGTGTGATCCTAACCAGGATCTAGTTAGTCACGATAGGGAACAAGGCTGTCTTCAAACATAACGGCTATAACAAATATATTTTTGAATATCCTGACCGGGATCAGGGTGATCACCATCGGGACCAGTGTATATGCAGGCTAAAAGTCCAAAATCTCATCTAAATGAAGTTTGAATTTGTTGGAAACAAAATTATTGTTTCTAACAGCTATAATTGGATTGCTCAACTATAAATACAACCTCTGAAGATCATTTAGAGGTGAAGAAACTTATTGCTCACATATACATTCTCAAGCATTCAATTAAAGGTCTAAATTCTCTTTAATTCATTCTTGTATTTGATAAACTCTTGTGAGAGTTGGGTGAGTGTTAGAATAGAAATTCTTATTCTTCTATTTTCTGGGGTTAAAGAAAAGGGAAGTGAGGTTCTATTCTAAAGAAATTGGTTTAAGTGTTTAGCCATTAAAACACTTGGGAAATTGGTTTTGGTGTAAGCCTTGAAAACACTTGTGATTCGGTTTTTTGAGTGAGCCTTGAAAACTCAAGTTGTAAGGTTTGAGTTGAGCCTAAAACTCAAGTTGTAAAAATCAATTTAAGGGAATAGATTGTGGTGATTCAAAATCCTAACTTGGGGATAAGTTAGGTGGAGACGTAGGATTGTTGAGAATCCGAACTCCTTAAATACTTGTGTTCATCATTGTTCTTTCTCAACATTTTTTCATTTTTATTTATTTATTTTTAAGATTACATTTTTGTTCAATAGCCCTATTCACCTCCCCTCCAGGACACTTTCAGGGTAGTATAATGTATATATAAAAATGTACATAACCTTGTGAATATATACACAAGAATTGAATTTTATCTTGTATTTCACTTTCTTATTCTTGTATTTATACTAATTCTACATATATTTTATTTAATCTTTTTTACTTATATATATGAATTTAAGGTTTATTTTCAGACTTGCTATTTATTAATTATCTCATAAAGGTCAGTTAAGAAAAATTTAAGATGAAAAAAATGTCAAATTATACTGGTGTATTGATTCATTATATAATAGAGGGTAAATTTTTAATCAAATAAAAATTAATATATAATTAACAAAAAGTTAATCTCATGATATTTTAATATAAAATTAACCATTAAATTAGATTGTTTTATTTTATTTTTAGACAATTGAGAGGAATTTCACTGATATATTGATCTGGTTCAACCTTCGACTCTGTTTTACTTTATTTTTGCTGGCATGATGTCAACAAATTTATTGAATTAATTAAGCTAATTAAAGATGATAAATGAAAGAGATATAGTAGCTTGCATGAATAATCAAGAAAATGACATTGGCATGGAATGATGTTTGTGTCATGGAATAAATTCTGCCAAACACAAATGGAGGCTCTCCAAGTTTCCTATCAAAACAAATTAAAAGCATTGATATATATATATACACACACATACTATAACAACAATTATCGCATATAGCTTTGCAGTAACTTCTAACTAAATTTATAAAATTTTATAATTAAATATTTTAGTTATAAAATAGGTTCCGTAACTTGCCATAGCAATAGATGATATAATCAAAAGATAGCTACAAAAAATAAGTACTATATAGTTGTTTTTTTTAATATATTTTTAGCTACATAAATTATAATAATGAAACTACATTGTAAAAAAAATTAATTTAACTACTACATAAATATTTTCAAAATATTTAAATTATTAGATATAAAAATATTATTTTATAGTAAATAAAATATATGCAGCTACGAACTTATTTGTTACAAATAATATATATTAGCTAATAAACTAATGTTATATCTATTATCATTTTTAAAATTTAAATTTTTGTTTTATCTTAATTAATGCTACTTACTATAACATTGTATTTTTTAAAAAATCTAGATTATTTAACATAAAAGAATATTAATGATGGCTATTTAATAATAGAAAGTGTAACTTTTTTATTATTTATTTTTAATGTAAGATTTGAGACTTTTAATTTTACACTAATAAGCCACAGTTTTAATTTTTGTTGCTAAAATTGTATAATACAAATTTATTTCCTGTTATAACAAATATTGTATATTAGCTATGATGTCAAATATTGTAGCTAATATTTTAATTTTTATTATAAAATAGTTCATATTTATCGCTATTTGATATTTTTAACTGTGGATTTAACTTTTATGGCTAACTTTTCTTGGCTAAATATACTTTAATTTTCTACCTATATAAACATGTGGCTAATTAACTTTTGACTTGTATAATTGGCTATATAATTGTAATTTCCGTGGCTATGAATTATATTTAGCCACAATTTTTATGTTTGTGGCAAAGTTTTGTAGTGTGTGTGCAATTTGTAATAGTGACAATTAATACATTTGGTCACAGCTGATGAGACAATAATCAAGTAATTACTTTTCTTTAAAAATATTTTGAAATATAAGAAATTATATTATCATTAATTTAAAAGGAATGACTAACTCTATTATATAATTTATCAATATTTAAATAATATGAAATCTCTATTTATCAAAAATAAATGCACTTGGTCACAGTCTGCCTAGCAAATAATTGGACCTGATATGTCAACAACTCTAATTAAATTCTATGTATTACATCAGATTGATGTAATATTTGCCATGAATCACAGGAACGAGGTCAATTTAGAGACAGCATTCTTAAATTAAGAAATTTTTGTAACGGTCCGTCGTTGTTCTTGTCCTTATTACCACGGGAACTAACAGATAGAGTTGACTCCTGCAACTCGTGTGTACAAGTTTTGATCCACATATGTTATATATTTCTGTATTGAAAACTTCACCCAAGTGAGATGAATTAATTATATATATATATAATCATTAGATTTATAGTAAGTAATGCGTAAATTATATTTTTATCAATTAACTATAAATATGTAAAATATATAGCACATATCAACCAAAATTGAGTATAAAAAAATAATAATCATTAATAATTTGAATCTAGACCCATTGCCTTTTCTAAAAAATTTCTCAAATTTATGAGCATGCCCTTAACTCTCTCCCAAACTTATGTTCATGTAGAATTTCATCTGTTCAATTCATACATCTCCCCTGATCTATGTGCAAAAAAACCAAACACATTATGTTACTCAAGTCAATGGTCTTGCAAATGTGTGGAACCATTAAAGGAATTGCGTCAATTAGTGGCCAATTCAACAAAGAACGTACTAATAGTAGCCAGGTGGCGCGAGAAGTCTATATGGGTCCTCAGCATCATGGTAAGCACGTCGAGGAAGAGGCCACCCACGTAGAAAACACAACAAAAAACAAACCAATGTATGTACACATATTGATCAATGAATTGGCAGTAGAAAGTATCATTTAAAAGTCAAACAAAATCATCGCTCTGTACACACGTCTATATATATATGTATAGTTCTATTTCCCACCTAAAATTTATCTGCTAAAAAACATGGCTTCCTCACGTACCAGAATGGCTAAACTGGGCATTAGCAAGTCCATGAAAAGTCTTAAGGTTCGTTCACCCAATCTTCGCCGGAAGCCCTCATCGAATTTCGGTGATAATGATCAAAAGTTGGAGTTTTTAGGCAATGGCGCTATGGAGAATCTTGCTGGTGAAAATGGCAATAAGGTTATGGTTGTGGTGGATTCAAGCCTTGAAGCTAAAGGAGCACTTGAATGGGCCTTGTCTCATACTGTTCAAAGCCAAGATGCAATTGTTCTTCTTTATGTTAACAACACTTCCCAAAAAGGTCAGATCAATTAGCATAAAACCTCGGAATTATGAATACTTGTTTAAACAAGCTATGGATTGTAGTTGTTATGGTAGTTTTTTTTAATACAGGCAATGACGGCAATTTGAAGGTTAATTTAAGGGCTGATGAACTTCTTCTTTCCATGAAAAATGTTTGTCAAAGGAGAAGACCTGGGGTAAGTGATGTGCATAATCATAATTAACTATTCATCTCAAATTCCCTCTCATTTCGTTCCTAAAAAAATAATAAAAAAAAGAAAAATTCCCTCTCATTTTGGCCTTAGTTTAGAGCTGGAGGTCTCAAGTTTGATTTCCGATAAGTATCATTCTTATATAAAATATATATAGATAATACGGTTTAAATAACTCGAATTCAAAAAATGTATATTTAGATTTATTTTTTTTATGGTCCATCCATCTTGAACTTTAAAATAGTAAAATTTTTTGTATCTATCGAAGACATCAAATAAAAAAAAAAAACCATCGTGCTGGCTATAGATCAATAATTGAGTTACAAGAACTTAATTAATTAGTTTCACACAAGAGCTAAAGCACTCTTTTATTGTTCCTTTGAACTAATTATATATATATATGGTTGCAGGTGCAAGTAGAGGTAGCTATAAGTGAAGGAAAAGAAAAGGGTCGAGTGATAGTGGAAGAAGTGAAGCAACAAAGGGTATCGCTGCTGGTGTTAGGACATAGAAAAAAGTCGATCATGTGGCGGCTAATGAGGCGGTGGACAGGGAGGAAGAACGGTGGCAAATCAGCTGTGGATTATTGCATTCAAAACTCCCCTTGCATGACTATTGCTGTTAGGCGAAAAGGCAAAAAACTTGGAGGCTATTTGATCACCACCAAACGACATAAGAATTTTTGGCTTTTGGCCTAATTAATTAGGATAATATTTTGCATTCATATATGTATGCAAATGCTTTGTTCTTTATTCTACAATCGAATTGGAAATTGAGCAACAAAAAAAATGGCAAATAACCTTTATGACTAAAAATATGTTATCTGAGCTGAATTTATATAACAAATCCATTCATCACCAACTCAAACCAAAAATAAATATTTAGATCTCATAATTAAAATAAAACCCGATTAAAAAAAAGTGGTGAAGCATACTATTATTATATATCAAATTCAAAATTACTCTCAAGTTTGCTTGGATAGAAATTGGCCCAACCAAACACCTCTCCTGCTTGGTTGTTCTCTGTGATGGATTAGTTCATTGGCCTCTTCAATAGCTTTGCATGCATTGGCCAACCACTGGGTAACATTATTATAGATCTCTTTCACGATTCTTGTATCTTCATTAACGGATTGCTGCAACCTTACTCTTTTGTTCTCTAACTCTGTGGTTTCAGCTTGGAGTTTTTCAAGGTTGCTGCCATAGTTGAAAGCACAGCAGATGTGTTTCTTAACAAGTTCAATAATATAATTTTTTATGGGTTCCATAATTATCTCTATAAAAAGAGGAAGAGCGGTTTCCAGAGCCATTCGTGTAACCTTGGCTTGTAGAAAAAATGCAAACGACGAGAATTCAAGAACGGATGATGAAAGAAAATCAAAAATAACTTTTTTTTTTTTTTTATCAATTCACAAAAATTTATCAATATCCATAACAATAAAAACTCCTATCGAAAATCAAAATGACCGAAAAAAATAAAATTAAAAAAATCACCCAAGTTCAATAACCAAAACAAATGATATCCACCAATCAAATTAAAAAAACTCATGAATTAACAAAATTCTATTAACACTAATAGTATTAGGAACACAAATCCAAAAAAAAAATAAGAAGAAGAAGAATTATCAATTATAATCGTTTGAGCTTTTTTAATTGCTTGAAATTCATTGTTAATGAAATAAATTTTGCAGATTTTGTTATAATTAGTAATGGGTTTGGTTGAAAACATGAAAATTTTGGTTAAATTTACAAACTTAGAAGAAAAAGAAGAAAACACATGCAACATGAAAAAAAAGAAGATATTTTTATGAAAACAGGGATGTAAAAGTGAGAAAAATGTAACCGTAATTTTAAAAATTGGTCAAATCAACAATACACAATGTAATTTTACTAAGAAATTTGACAGTTGATTTTTACTCGATACAATAGGAGGGGAGACATTAAATATGAAAAATTAAGTTGTACAAACACAAATATAGATATAAAAAAGTGAAAATGGTGATAGGAATACGGAGAAATGACTTTTAATTGAAGTGCCTTAAATTAAAATATTTAATTAGTATAAATATGAGAAAATAAAAACATAATATATAAAAAAAGACTTACTAATTAAAATAAAATAATTTTTGCAACGGCCAGCTACACAAAGTAGACCAGTAATTTATCAAAAAATAAAATTTTTAAGGATATAGTGATCTTTTTAAAAAACTCTTATTGTTTAGCAGGTGAACTTGCTACAATACTGTTAATAAACTTGTATCAATAACCCACACAAGGACGTTCTTTTCTTCTTTAATTGCAAAAAGTCGCCTTGATTTTCTAGTTTATTAGAACCAAAATTTGAGATGAGACTGGCATAGAAAATTGGATTCTTTACGTTTCTAACCTTGCCACTTCTATTTTAGGGTTATCTTTTTTTCAACATTTTTACTGATTTTTTCAAATTTTTTTTCCTTTATACTTTTTTTTTAACATTTTATTTTTTTTTCAATATTTTTTTCTTTATACTATCTTTTCTCAATGTTTTTTTACTCAATAATTTTTTTTAAATATTTTTCTATTGTGTTCCTTTTTTTCTTAATGTTTTTGCTAAACATTTTTCAATTT